>PITA01003627.1:0-136303 GCA_004023965.1 Spilogale gracilis
CTGTGCAACTGTGGGGTATACTTATCTGAAATAGTGCCCTGTGCAACTGTGGGGTATACTTATCTGAAATAGTGCCCTGTGCAACTGTGGGGTATACTTACCTGAAATAGTGCCCTGTGCAACTGTGGGGTATACTTACCTGAAACAGTGCACTGTACAACTGTGGGGTATACTTATCTGAATTAGTGCCCTGTGTAACTGTGGGGTATACTTATCTGAAATAGTGCCCTGTGTAAATGTGGGGTATACTTATCTGAAATAGTGCACTGCACAACTGTGGGGTATACTTATCTGAAATAGTGCACTGTGCAACTGTGGGGTATACTTATCTGAAAGCAGTACTTAGGCTTCTTCCCCTAGGGTGCTATGCTTGCCGAATTGAGAGTATTGGCCCACAGCCAATAGGGGCTCTACTTTTAAAGAGTATTCAGTCTGAGTAGCACTGAGAAAATCATGAATGTTGACACCAATGGGGCCAAGAGGATAAGAAATGCAATGTAACTTTGCTAGAACCATCCCCACATCTTCAGACCCTGCCTGGGGAAAGCTTGGGGTGATGACTGCATCTGTGTCACAATCAAGCACCTACAACCAAGTACCAGGAGCTTTTGCTCCACCATCTGAAGCTAAGAACTTCACAGGTAGAATGGAAAGACCCCAAGAGGGATGGATTGGCTGAACCTCATGATGGGGCAGCCTTTCATTTCACTCCCTCCATGCCCCTGCCCCACCTGGGACAAGGTGAGGAAGGCATGCCGGCTACATTCACCTCTTGGTACAGTAAGGGTGGTGGTGTCCTCACTGCGGTCCACACTCAAGCCAGTCTGGAGAGGCGGGGCAGGTCCTTCTGGTGTGTGCTCAGGGCAGTGGCTCAGGAGCACAGGCCTGGCCCTCTGATACTTGGGACTGGCCCTGCTGATCCTCCTCAAACACCCCCACCACCCTCAGGCCAAAAGACACACACACACAGGCACAGAAACACACACAACAACAGACATACACCATCACATGCACATACATGCAAGCACACAAATACAGTGCGGATTTTCCAAATGAATCCCTGTAAACTCCTGGAGTTTAAGCCATTTAACATCTATATTGAGACTCCTCCCCTTGAAATAAGATTATTAAGATTAAGAAGCCTGGAGTGGTTTTTTTTGTTTTGTTTTGTTCATTTGTTTGTTTGTTTTTAACAAAGGAAATAAGCCCATTGCACCAGGCAGCCAGGGGTGGGGGTGGTCAAGTGACCCAGCTGCTGTTATGCAGGGGTCAAAAAACCCTGTTTGTTTGTCTGTCTGTTTGTTTTTAACAAAGGAAATAAGCCCATTGCACCAGGCAGCCAGGAGTAGGGGTGGTCAAGTGACCCAGCTGCTGTTATGCAGGGGTCAAAAAGCCCTGTTCTAGCCCCAGTCCTGCCTTGGTCTGATAGGACTGAGGCCTGTCGCTTCTCTCCCTGTGCTCCAGTTGCCTCTAATGGGAAATGAGGATGCTGGTCTCATTCTGCGCACACTTCAACCTCCATGCCTCTGTGCTCCTCGTGTTTCCTCATCTTCCTAAGGGCTGACAGGGAGGTGTCCCTCCTCCAGTCCCTGCGAAACAGAGGTGCTCAAGTACACGAAGCCAGGTGGGCTGGGGGAGCTCCCTTCCTCCCTTCCAAAGGTACTTAAAAAAAAGTTCAGGCACCTGTGGGGTGCAGGGCATGGTTTTAAAGTATATGGGTTTATTTGACTAAATTAGAAATCAGGAAAGAGGTCAAAAGGAAGTCAGATGATGATTTTTTTTTGATTTTTTTTTTTATTGTTACTAAATTTTTTTTTCCAGTGTTTCAAGATTCATTCCCCATTCCCCACACCCAGTGCTCCCCGCTTTAGGTGTCCCCAGTACCCACCACCAGGCTCTCCCATCCCTCCATCCCCCTCCCTCCAAGTCCCTCAGTTTGTTTCTGTGTTCAAAATCTCTGTTGTTTCGTTTCCCTCCCTGGATTTTAAAGGAAACTGAATTTGTTCTGTCTCTACCTCTGGTAGGTAGGATCCCATAGGAGCCTATGTTAATCGAGGGATTTGGAGTGGGGTATTAAACCTGCAGTTTTTGCTCTAGGAAATAGGCTTTAGAAGGATGGGCTGAGGGAAGCAGGGCCAGATTTCAACAAAATTATGAGGTCGGTGACATTTCTGTTCTATGTTTCTCCCTCCCATCGAGGGCACCTTCATGACCCATTTTCGAGACAGCCATCCAATGGCTTTGTGACAGACACAACTCCCTCCTGACTGCTCCCAGGCACTCTCTTCCTGTCCCCACAAAACTGCCCTGGTTAAGTCTAGTTCTCTAGATGTCACCTGATTTCAATGTAGGGAAATGCCTTTGGGTCCCTAAAAGCCACTTCATTTCAACAAATACCCATCCCAGTCTACAAGGGACCAGAACTGTGCTACTGGGCAAAATAGGACATGGCCCTTTCCACAAGGGGCAGCTCAAGCCTGATACCTGAGAATGCCCCGCTGTGCCTGTGTTCCCTAACAATTCTCAGCCACCACCTCAGGTAGACTTGAGATCCAAGTTGGCTTTAAGCCTGCCCTTCCCGAGTGCTGCAGTCATCCAGAGGGAGCGAGCGTCCTGCCAGTGCCCATTCTCCATCATCTCCTTTGCATATTGAATTGAACATCTGAACCCAAAAGCTCACTGTGTCTTCTCCATTTCCGATCACAGACAGGGTCCAAATGTCCTGCTTAATGATAATGCATTTGTAAATCTACTTTCTTCCTTCTCTAAGGGAATTGTGTAAATGTACATTTCCTCAAATCAAAGCATTTCCAAGAGAATTAGCCAATTTGTTGACTTATTAAGAATAGCGGCATAATATGGGAAGAGATGGCTTGGACTTTACAGGAGACAATCAGAAAATTAGTGCTTCAAAAATTTTAGCTTTCAGAGTGTAGTATCCTCTGGTGATGCAGCAATAATATGCTCGCCTAATTTACAGTGGAAGTAAATGAAGTTCCTCTTCTGGCACACAGATACCTGGACATTCTCCATCACTTCTAGTGGTTCGAGGATGGAGCTTTCCTAACAGAGCTCAGGTCTTTGAGTGTTACTGTTCTGCGGTTCTCCGCATACAGGGTGTGGCTGGGAGGACTGAACAGACACGCCCAATGGCTGGCCTCTTGTCTGGGAAGCAGGAGGCACCTGGAATGCCAGGCTTTTCATTAGAACCTTGTAGAGGAGACATGACCAGACATCAGGAGAGTGGTTTCTAGTCCCAGCCCTGCTGCTGCCCTGGCGGAAGCCTGAGCCAGGTACCCTCTCTTCTCCAGGTCTCAATATCCTCATCTGTAAAATTCTGACTTTGGCTTGGAAACACGCTGCTCATGAACCAACCCTGGTCCATAACCAAGTTTTCACTGAAATGAGGAAAGATGAGGACTAAAGTGAGTTCCTCTTAAAACCTCTGTCTAAAGGACTGTCCACGACTTTCACCTTAAGTCTTTTCTATATGTAAAGTTAAAACTTCATTTTTTAAAAAAAATTAAATGACAGTACAAATGAATGATAGCTGAGTTTTATTTGGCTTCTTTTTGTTTTAATTAATCCTAACTTGGTAAAGTAGACAAAGCAAACGTACAACTCTATCAGTCCTCAAAATGTAGTCTGAATTATACTGGTCCACCAAATTGAGAGGAAGGGAAACCACTGGATTGGATGATCTCTAAGTCCCCTTGTGGCCTGGATTCCATCTGTGTCTGACTGCCACACCTAGTGGCCAAGCTCAGCACCACTCTTACTAAGAAAAGGAGTTGTCTGTTGTTTTGAAGGTTCTCAACTATTGCTGCACCTAGAGTCACAAGGCAGCTTTTCAAAAAACAATGAATCCTCAGAGCCTCCTCCCTCCACCAATCAGTTGAATTGGAGACTCTGGGAGTGAGCCCCAGGCAACAAGACTTTGTAAAAAGCTCCCCAGGCAGTGCTCCTAACGTGCATCTGGGAATGATCCGGGAATGAGAACCATGAGAACCGTGGACTGAGGCATTCACAGATCTGACCGTGTAATAGAATTACCTGGAAGAAATATTCATAAAAATTTAGAACCCTAAGCTATTCTAGAGTTACTAAATCAGAAACTTTAGGGCCCAAGGAATCTGTTTTCAAAAACTTCCCAAATAATTCCACTGCAGCCAGGTCCCAGACTGATAATTAGGAATCACAGGTATCTGTTACATGTTAAAAGTTGAAGGGTCTCAGGCAGGCTCATGGCCTCTCTGTGCATCTTTCTTGTGTAAGGGTCACATGGGAAATGTCAACATTTTGGATCCATTCATTGCCCCATAGCATCTTCCTTTGGAGTGTCTCTGTCCAGGAGGCCAATGACTTCATCCATCCTTTTCATCCCAAACATCTCTGAATTCATGGAATGAGAGGAGAGATGGGCAGGCAAGTGATGCAGAGGATAAGAAAGTGCCAGAGACATGGGTTTCTCTGCCCACTCCTTCTTTGCCCTGCCTGGTCCTGTGTGTGCTGTATATTTGAGCTGCTCTTCAGGAGTAGGTGCTATGATGGCAACCATCCATCCATGCTCTTGCACAGATGCCCCCAAGTCCCTGAGCAAAATGCAGCGAGGTCACTGACCATCATGGGTCAAGGTAACTTCAAGTGAAAGCATTTGTGTTAGACCAGGTACTCTGCATACCCAGAAGTGAAATGTTCAGCAAAGCTCTGGTTGTCTACAATTCATATTTTTATCAGTTTAAGCCTCCCTCTGAGACACTGAGAACGTTGTTTGCTATGTTCCCAAGAAAGGCCCAAAGGACTTAGAAACCTTCACCAAATTATATTAAGCATTCAAAGGCTTTTGTGTGAATGAAGTGGTTGAGGTAAGATCTACTATCAAATAGACTGGTGATAAATGAAAGCAAAGAAATGCATCCAGAGCTCAAAGACTACGCTTCTGCCTTCAAATCCCTATGAAATCATGATGAAAGTACTCACGGTTAGACTAACATCCGAGAGAGTTGTTTCACTCCAAAGGCTTCCAACCAAAAACTTCAGCCCCACAGATCTGCCCCACCTTAACCCAGCCTTCTAGCCCAGGTTCAAGACATGGTTGTTTAGAAAAGGGAGTAACAGAATGGAAGAAACTGAGCTGATCCCTGAGGGGATCAACAGAAACTCATTCATTCAATAATAATGGTAAGAGCCAACATTTATTGAGTCCCTACTCTCTCAAAAGGTACCATTCTAATCTGAGATAGAAACAGCTAAGTTAGTTCACAAGAACACACAGGTATTACATGTCAGAGCCAGGATTCAAACCCAGATGACCTAGCTCCAGAAACATGTGCCAGGAAGTGAGCTAGACAGTTGGGAATGAAATGATGGACAGCACCAGAGTCTCAGGATGGGAAAGGGTTAAGTCTGAGGCCAAGGAGGCAGTGGGAAGGTTTAGGGGAGGTAGATCTCTCACTGATCCACCTTTGTGCTTGAAAAAGTCTCTTCCTCTCTCCAGCCTCAGTTTATCTATCTGTAGAATGTGAGGATGATCTAAAAATTCTCTAAGATTGTCCGTGGTCAAAAAAGGTCAAAAACATGAAGTACTAAGCAGGGCAGTGGATCACAGTGGGTAGGAGTTTTTATACGTTTGGGGAAGGAGTGGTTTAAAGAGGCACAAGCAAATCCCAAAGAAAGATAGCAATAGCCATTTTGTCCTTCTCTGTAATATGAGGGGATCCACACCTAGTGCTCTTCTCTAAAATCTGAGAGGGAGTTTGTGTAGCACCCATGTGAGAGGACAAAGGAGAAAAAAACAAAACAAAACAAAACAGGAGTGGCTTTCCCTCTGCTCCCTGGTGAGTTCCCTTTAAATGATGTATCAGCTGTCACTATAAAAGGAATTAGAGATGCACATAGTTCAAGACAGAGACTTTGCTGGTCATTTCAGTGTACATGTTCTCAACAGCCAACAGCATCAAATATTCATCTGTATCTGAGAGTAACCCTGCCAAGGCATCAGAAAAGTGCATTTGCTAAATACCTAAACATCTGGACAGCAGCCTTTCCAGAGCAATCAGAGCCAGAGACAGCAGAGCCAGAGCTCAAAGTGACAGTGTAGCTAGCTTAAGCAGATGAAAGGACAAAGGTGGCCAGAACACATTACCCCAGCCAGGCCTGCCATGGAGTGAGGCAGGCTGGTACGCAGAGAGCTTTGGCAACGAGCCCCTTGTTTATAGCCATCTCCTTGGCTAACAAACAAAATGTGTTGGTCTCCCCATCTCACTCCGAGGTCAAAAATGAACCTTCTGTTCCATTTTTATTCCAATCAAAAGATCTAATTCTAGGCCACTCTTTGGGCTTGGCAAAGCACAACCAACACCCCTCGAGATGTGCTGTACTTCTGCAGATTAATTTGGATTGGTTCCCATGACAGCATCAGCCTGGGCCCTGGTGCTCTGGGTTGAGCATCCTCTCCAGTGCCCAGTGGCCCCACTGCCAAGAACGTCCCTCTCTGCTCTCTCCTGTTTCCCTCTCATAAAGCTCTCATACAATCCTTTAAAATGAATATAGTAAAGAGAGTTTGGAAGCCCCTGAAAAAGGTAAAGATAGTGTTGCCATGTGACCCAGCAATAATTCAATCCCTAGGTTATCTAACCAGGAGAACTGAAAACACATGGCCACATGAACACTTGCAAATGAGTGCCCCTTGCAATATTATTCAAATAGCCAAAAAGTGGAAATAAGACAAATATTCATTGATGGACGAATGTGTAAACAAAATGTGGTAAATCCACACAATGGAATATTATTTGGCTATAAAAAAGCAATGAAGTAGTTATACACTACAATGTGGATGAGCCTGGAAAACATTATACTAAATGAAAGAAGCTAGCTACAAAAGAACACATAGTATATGATTCCATTTATATTAAATGTCCTAAATAGGGACATCTCTAGAGGGAGAAGTGGTTAGTGTTTGCCTCGGGTTGGGGTGAGAAGATAAGGGACTGACTGCTAATGAGTAGTTTCTTTTAAAGGAGGTAAAATGTTCTAAAATTAGTTTGTAGTAGTGATTGCTCAACAAACAAAAACCAAAAGCCATACACTTTAAATGGGTGAACTGTATGGTATATGAATCACAACTCAGTAAAGCTGTTTTGAAAACAAATATATTGGGGCGCCTGGGTGGTGGCTCAGTTGGTTAAGCAACTGCCTTTGGCTCAGGTCATGATCCCAAAGACCTGGGATCAAGCTCCGCATCGAGCTCCCTGCTCAGGGGGAAGCCTGCTTCTCCCTCTCTCACTCCCCCTGCTTATGTTCCCTCTCTGGCTGTGTTTCTCTCTGTCAAATAAATAGATAAAATCTTTAAAAAAACAAATATATTACTTAAATATACCCTAAAATGCATTATGATAAAGCTTACAGGGTATTTAAAGGGATTACATTTTTGCACAGCCTTAGAGAAAATGGAAATGAAAGTTTCTATTCTTTCCTTTCTTTTCTTATTTCAGAGTTATGTTCTCACAAAAATGGGAAATAATTGCCTAATGCCTTTCACCCCAAATTTCAGTCTCAAACAGATCTAAATCAGGTATTTTTATGGCTATAGAAACCCCCCAAAAGGATATGGGTTTAGTCAAAACCAAGAATAATGGAAATTGGCTATATTGAAGGAGTTGATATGATATGATAAAATGGAAACTTAAATTGGCTAAGATGTTTCATCCCAAAGAACAGTAGAAAACAGAAGACAGTCTTCTATCCTGTATAGTTAGCTATTTGCATGCCAGGAGGCAGACTGAGTGTCCTAGAACTTCAGGATTCTTCTATTTGTACTTTCCTGAGGCAAGGACAAAGTGTTAATTTGGACACTGATGGACAGCATTGGAGACATAGAAGGTTCTCATGTCCTGTCTTCATTATCGCTCACTGATTGCTTGGCAGGATTTCTTTCAGACCAAAATCGCTATTTGGTGCCACTGATACTATAAAACTGTAGCTGCATGACCTTGGGTGAAATGTTTGAGTTTGGTGGAGCTCAACTTCTCCACAGAAAAATACTTTCTGCCATGCCACCTCGGAAACTTGTTCTGAGAATCAGGTGAGATTGTGGGTGGGAAATACTCTGAAAATTATAAAATATTTTTCACATGAGGTTTGCTATAACTAATCTCCATCTTGAAACAATGGTAGCATCGGCTGTAGGGCACGAACTTTCAGGCCTGAGATTTTATGGAGGCCATCAACCACCGCAACATGGGGAAGACCCATCAGTACTCAGAAAATCACAACCTCTTGGAATCAAATATCTTGAAATCAAGAGGAACTTCAAGAGCATCTAGTTAGTAGAAGATCTCACTGATATTTAAGTCTTCTCCATAACTGTGCTGACAAATAATTCATAGTCAAATCCATTGACTTCATTCTGATCAACCTAAGCACTATTTTTCTACCTAGAGACAGATCTACCTATTTGAGAGATGCAACTAAATTCAACTCAACAAATCTCCAAACCATTTAGGACTCTGCTGTAGGCTACATTTGCTGATCTGATCTTGGCTGGGTTCATTCATGTATAGGCAGTTTGGCTGGGACTCTTCTAGACCAGGCTTAGTTTAGGTAATCTTAAAGATGTTCTGTTCCATATGCCTCTGATCTTTTTCCTGGACCCAGTGGGCTAGCCAGGGAATGTCCCTCTCATAGTAATGGTAGAAGCACAAGTAAGGAAGAGGAAATGCCCCCAAGCTTCTTTAATCCTAGGCTGAAAACTAGCATATCATCACTATTGCCCCCATTTTATTGGTTACCACAAACCACATGGTTGAACCCAGAACCAAGGTGTGGAAAATATTCTCTTCCTCTTGTTCCTCTGCAGAAGTAACTACAAAGTCTGAGGCAAAGGGTGTACATAGTGCAGGGAGGAGAGAGAAGTTGGGGTCATTAATGCAATCTCCCACAGTAAGAGCCATCTTAAAAAGATAATGCTGTCAACAATGTGAAGATTGAATGGAAGGAAATTTGGATTATGGTTATGGTTATAATTCATTCATGAGATGACAACAGCATGTGCTAAAGCAGGAGCAGCTGTAATGGAGAAGAATAGACTGAGGATGTCTTAACCACTTCTCCATTAGACGAGCTTAGACTGAGAAATAACTAGATGAAAATCCATCAATGGACATTTCTCCGTGATATTGATTGAGCCATGCTGAGCTATCAATTCCTAACACTGAGCTATCAATTCCTAACATTTCTTTCTTGGGTTATTTATCTTCTGTCTTCGATCCTAAGCAAGATGATCCTTTGCTAGAAAAGAAAAGTCTAAAAGATAAATGGGTCCTGCAGGTGGCCATACAGCAAGAACTACGAGTGTGCTACCACTGAGGTCAGCTAACACTGACCTTTATTTCTTCCTTGATAGCTATGACACACAGATGTCACACAGCCCCTGTAACACCTACAGTCTCAGCCATACTTTGGGATACTGACTATATGCTGTTCTATTGTTCTTTTACCATTCTGGGGGAAAATCTGGTCTCATTAAGCATCTTAGATTTCTCAGTTACAGAGGTACTAGTTTCCCTGGTTGGATACACATTATAAGTACAATGAAGCTTTCACACCTCAATTATCTTCTGTCCCAGTTACCCTGCCTGGACCACAAGGTCAAATGTTATTTACCAATTTCTCCCACCTATGGGGCACCTGTTGGGAATTAGATTCAGGAGCCATGGTGCAATGCCCTGGGGAGAACAATAGACTTGATGTTATTCTCACAAGAACACCATGTCAGTCAGGCTGCTTTGGTGCTTCTGAGCCCAGGTGTTTAATTAACTAACTATTCTAGAGTGATGAGGAGAGACCTAAAATTAATAGGTCCACTCCCTATAACTCTTGTTATACCTTTCTAAATGTATTGTGACAAATTGTGACATCACGGAAAGAACAGAAATTTTGGAGACTGGTTCAGATCCTCACCATGTCAATTACTAGTAATGATATTGAAGTCACTTATTGAGCTGTATCATAAGTATCATTCTCTGTGTGTAAAATGGAGATACTAATAAGGTTTGTACTACTCAGGGGCTGTGAGAATGAAGTAAGATAAAGAAAATGAAAATATTAGGTCAATAGGAAGGTACACTGGTCAAATTTGACCCCACAGGGAGTATGCTCCTTTGCATTTGCAGATTACATCACTGGCCCCTCAACTGCCGTTTGGAAAGTCAGACGCCATACCCTATCCAGATCCCACATATGGAAGTGGCGGCGGGAGTAGCCAAACACTCCAGATGCATAGCTGGTTGGACATGTTGCATAGTAACAGTCAAGGAAGAGGGGGCAGATGGTTTACTGGGCAAGAAACTGAGGGATGCCAGGAAATGAAACCACAGGGTCCCAAGCTGTCTCAGTAGCTCTAGTGGCCTAACTGTGAGTGGCCTCCCAGATCAAGGGAAACCATAGTGTTGGCTGAAGAGAATAAGCAACTGAGGGTCTACATCAGGACACTGAAGGAATCAAAAGTGGGAGAAGGAAAGTAAATGGGAACTAGGGTAATCCAGGGAGGCAAACGAAACAACAGAGACTTTGGACACAGAAACAAACTGAGGGACTTGGAGGGAGGGGGGTGGAGGGATGGGAGAGCCTGGTGGTGGGTACTGGGGACACCTAAAGTGTGGAGCACTGGGTGTGGGGAATGGGGAATGAATCTTGGAACACTGGAAAAAAAAATTTAGTAACAATAAAAAAAAGAAAAAAAAGAGGTACATAAAAGGTATTTTATATAGCCTCCCTTACTCAGTATCTTTTGGTGTCTACTAAGCACCAGGCACCTGCTAGAGTCTTTGAGTACACAGAAACAAACAAACAACTGAAAACAAAAACCCACTAAGTTATGGCCATTCGCAGTCCTGTAATTGCAATAGATACATGAACACATGGCTGCAATATAAAATATATATGGTTACTATGTAGCTATATACACAAGGTACAGTGGGAGGCATAATAAACAGAAGTTACAAAGAGAACACTATTGACCTATAGAATGCAAAAGCACCGAGAGAGCTGAGGAATGTAGATATGGCCGTTCCATCAAGTAGCACATTTCCTTCTCCTGAAGCATTCCAGCACCAGCTGGGCAGCCACCGAGCAGAGGACAAGAGCACCCTGTGGGTAAACTAGATGAATCTTAGGCCTACTCCAGCTCTGGAGCTCTGTATTCTTATGGTGGATTCAGACCTCACATCCATAGCCAGATAGTTCAATGGTTAGAAACTTTCATTAAATGTCTGTGATTGAGGATTCCGTACAAGCTAGCAGTTTTGTTACAGTTTGGTTCAGAACACACGCTGAACCCTGTCCCTTTAGGTTTTAAACATACACCCTTCACCACAAAGGGGGAAAAACAAAAAAGTGTGATAGACTGTCTTACTGTTTCTCTATAGGAAACACAGTTCACATGGGCAACAGAACTAGAAACTTAGAAAATAAGATATCAGCCAAAGCAGCACCAAAACTATAAATATCTCTCAACCAACCTTATAAACAATGTATATAATTTTCATGTGCTCAAAAAGTCAAAACAATTAAAGGACATCAAATAAGATAAAAAAGTGGAAGGGATATGCCTTGTTACTAGGTGAGACAACTTAGTGTAAAAAGAACAATTCTCACACTGAAAAAATAAAATAAAATAAAAAAATATATACATCAATTCTCACTAAGTTAATCTAGAAATTCAATGCAATTCCAATATGGAATGCTTCCCCTTCCCAGACCACACCTTACCACTATATTGCTAAAGTCCTATTAATAGGCATTCCTCCTGCCTGGTACATCATGTCTGGTTATCAAGAAAAAATTACCAGTCATACTAAAAGGCAAAAAACCACAATTTGGAGAGATAGCGCAACCATAAGGGCCTGAAGTGGCAGAGATGTTGGAATTATCAGAATAAGAATTTAAAACAACTACGACTGATGTGCTAAGGGTCTTCACGAATAAAGAAGATAGCATGCAAGAATACTTCGGCAACCCAAGCAGAGAGATGGAAATCCTATGCAAAGAACAAAAAGAATTGCTGGAAATGAAAAATGCTGTAACAGAAATGAAGAATGCCCTTGATAGGCTTAACTGGACATGTCTGAGGACAAAGAATCTCTGGGCTTGAGGCTATTTCAATAGAAACCTCCAAAACTGAAAAGCAAAGAGAACAAAGGCTGGAAAAAAAAAACTGAATAGAATATTAGGGGCTGTGGGGCAACTACAAAAGGTAGTTGTAAGGTCAGGTAAGTTGTAAGGTAATGGGACTATGACAAGCAGAAAGAAAGAAAGGAACAGAAAAAATATCGTAATGCAGTAATAAATGGGAATTTTTCCAAATTAATCCAGACACCAAACCTCAGATCCAGGAAGCTCAGAGAACACCGGGCAGATTAATGAAACAAACACACACGCAAAATTCTATATCAAAGTTTGTCGTTTTCCAACTTCAGAAAATCAAAGATAAAGAAAAAATCCTGAAAGAAGCCAGGGAGGAAAAACACCTCACCTATAGGGGGCGCCTGGGTGGCTTAGTTGGTTAAGCGACTGCCTCCGGCTCCGGTCATGATCCAGGAGACCTGGGATCAAGCCCCACATCCAGCTCCCTGCTTGGCGGGAAGCCTGCTTCTCCCTCTCTCATTCCCCCTGCTTGTGTTCGCTCTCTCACTGTGTTTCTCTCTGTCAAATAAATAAATAAAATCTTAAAAAAAAAAATTAAAATTAAGGGGGCGCCTGGGTGGCTCAGTTGGTTAAGCAACTGCCTTCGGCTCAGGTCATGATCCCGGAGACCTGGGATTGAGTCCCACATCGGGCTCCCTGCTCGGCAGGAAGCCTGCTTCTCCCTCTCCCTCCTCCTGCTTGTGTTCCCTCTCTGGCTGTGTTTCTCTCTGTCAAATAAATAAAATCTTTAAAAAAAAAAAAATTAAAATTAAATAAATAAATAAAAAACACCTCACCAATAGAGAAACAAACCTAAGGATTATATCCAACTTCTCAGAAACCATGGATGATGCAAAAATAGAGTAGAGCCAATATTTAAAGTATTGAAATTCCACCAGCCTAGAATTCTCTACCCTGTAAAACCATCCTTCAAACGTACAGGAGAAATAAAAATTTTCTCAAACAAATAAAAATTGAGGGAATCTGTTATCAGCAGACCTGCCTTGAAGAAATATTAAACAAAGTTCTCTAAAGAGAAGGAAAAGAATATAGGTTGTAAATTTGTATCTACATAAAGAAAGGAAGACTACTGAAGAAGTACTGAAGGATAAGTGAATATAAAATGAAAACTTTTATTTTTCTTATTCTTTTTTTTTTTTAAGATTTTTTATTTATTTGACAGAGAGAAACAGAGCCAGAGGGGGAACACAAGCAGGGGGAGTGAGAGAGGGAGAAGCAGGCTTCCCGCCGAGCAGAGAGCCCGATGTGGGACTCGATCCCAGGTCTCCGGGATCATGACCTGAGCCGAAGGCAGTCACTTAACCAACTAAGCCACCCAGGCGCCCCTATTTTTCTTATTTTTCATTCATCTAATAGATAAGTTCAAAATAATGATTGCAACTATGTATTTGATTCTATGTGTTTATGTATGTATCTTATATGTACAGATGCATATATATATATATACATATATATATATATATGCATGCTTATATTTAAGTGAAATGAATGATAGCAATGATACAAGGAATAGGAGGGAGGGATCCGGCTTATTTTATTATTCTAAGATAATTACACTACCTGTGAAGTAGTAAAATGCAATTTGAACATGAATTTAGATTTGTTGTAAATGTATATTGCAAACTCAAGGGCAACCATGAAAAAAAAGTAAAAAAGAAACATAATTGATATGTTAAGACAGAAGAGAAAATGGAATCATATAAAATGCTCAACTGGGGCCCCTGGGTGGCTCAGTCAGTAGACTGTCTGGCTCTTGATCTCAGCTCAAGTCTTAATCTCACAGTTGTTGGGCTCCATGCTGGGCAGGGAGCCTACTTAAAATTCAAAACAAAATAAAAATACCATAAAAGGCAGAAAAAGAGTGGAATGCAAAAATAGGAACAATGAACAAGGACAATAAATAGAAAATAGTAACAAATATGGTAGCTATTAATCTGATCACAATAACAATCACTCTGATTGTCAATGGTCTAAATGCACCAATTAAAAGACAGAGGTTGTCAGAATGTATCAAAAAAAATCTAGCTAATATACTGACTACAAGAAACCTACTTTAAATATGAAGACACATAAAGAGTAAAAGGAAATAACTGTTAGACTTCATGCAGCTGGCACTGAGAATCAGAGGATCCTGACCTGCAGGCCACAGGGAAAAGTTCTTGACCATTATCAACCCCTTCTTTGCCTTTGTCTTCCCCAGCTCCCGAAAGTACATCTCCAGCTGACCCCTAACTATGCACCCTGGGTGGCTCCACTCATTCATTTAACACACAAGTGTCTGAGTGCCTACTGTGTGCCAGCCCCTGTGCTGGGCACTGGAGCTAAGCTGGTTCCTAAAGCATGGATCCCACGATAGCAATAGTACTTCAGTGGTCTTCGCCTACCACTCAATGGAAACGTCCACCAATGTTTCCTCACCGGTTTCCCAGGGAGTCAGCCCTTGCAAGGGAGGTGTGAAGTTCCAGAAAGCCTCCAGAACTGCACTTCCCCTTGCCTCTCATCAATTCCCTAAACTGGGCTACTCATAAGCCTGGATTTCTGATGAGCTTCCCACTCTTGTCTTAGTTGGTTGTCTTAGTCTGTTCAGGCAGCTAAATGTCACAGGCTGGGTAGCCTATAAACAACAGAAATTTATTTCTCACAGTTCTGGAGGCTGAAAGTATGAGATCAAGGAGGCAGCTCAGGTGAGGGCCCTCTTCCAGGTTGTAGACTTCTTACTATAGCCTTGCATAACAAAAGGAAGGGGAGGAGGCTCACTCTGGGACCTCTTTTAGAAGGGCATTAATCCCATTCAGGAGGGCTCTGCCCTTATGACCTAATCACTACCCCAAGACCCCCCCCCCTCGCTTCCTAATACCATTAGCTTGGGTAGTAAGTTTCCAATATACAAATTTTGAGGAGATGCAAACATTCAGACCATAGCAATGATCTGCCCTTTTTTCCTCCCAGTCTCCTCTAGGATGGCAGTTCTGAACCTGGAGCGTACAAACTTGTAGCATAAACAAAGGCTGTATCTTTATTCTCACTACTCTTGAGCTCATGGGTTGACCCACTATGGCTCACAGGCCAAATCTAGCTTACCACGTGTTTTCTCACATCCTGTGAGCTAAGAATTTTTTTTTTTTTTTTTTTACATTTTGAAATGGTTGGAAAACACAATCAAAAGAGGTATCGTATTTTATGACATGTAAAAATTATATGAAATTCAACTTTCACTGTCTATAAATAAAGTTTTATTGGAACATGGCCACACACACATTCATTTACATATTATCTGTGGCTACTTTCACACTACATTAACAGTACCGAATAGCTGCAGCAGAGACCATATGGCCTACAAAGTCTAAAATATTTACTATCTGGCCCTTGACAGAAAAAAAGTTTGCTGACTTCTGCTCTAGCTAAAAGTGAGCATTCTCTTTGATTATGAATAAAAGGTGACAAATCAGAGTGGTCTACACAGTATGTACCTGCGACTGTCACCAACGGAGTTCACGGATATTTTCATGATATATTACACTTGTTACATACCTTGAAATACTATTTATTCTCATCATCATTTTAAAATTAGGACATTAGATCCACCATTTTACTTTATTTTAAAAACATAAAAGAAGCATATATATCATCACATTGCCTATTTTTAGGATTTTCAAAAATACTTTGATAATTATATTTCAATATAATTGTGATCCTATGTATTCTGTTTTAGGCATTTTAAAAAAAACAGTATTCTAGGAAGGGATTCACAGGCCTTACCAAACTGTCAGAAGGCTGATGGCACTAAAAGGGTAAAAAACCTGTCTATGAGAATCCATTTGCCAGGGTCCTGATTCTTTAACCAGGTCTGGTCAGATCTCTCATGCAAATGTGTAGAACAATCTTCCTGCATTCCCCAGCTACCCACTGGAAATGAAAAGCTCACCTGCAAATGCAAATTTGTGTTACCCTGCTGACCCCAAGTTATCACTTCACACTTTTCTTCCATCTCTCCTTCTCCCCTTGGGCTCCCAGAATTGCCTGAGCAAGAGTTGCCTTTGCTATGCCCTTAGGACCCTGCACCATGAACTTCCCAGATACCCTTAGCCAGCCGGCTTCAGGAGGGTTCTGACATTGGACCCAGGGACATTGTATTAGGGACCTTACAAGCTCACTACCACGTGGAAGTGGAGAGTGATGGTAATGCCAAGGTTCAGGGACTAATAAACTAAGAGGACCCTTTTGCCCTTTCTCCAAATGCCTTCCCACAAGACCTTCACCTTTAGTTAGTCATATACATTTTCCCTGCATACCCAAGGAAGATGAAGAACTTGGTTTGCTTTACACAGCAAGTGTCACATTAGACTTCCTATGAGGGGCCCCTCTGACTGTCCCAAAGGTCCCTCCATCTATAATGCAGACTGGACCTCAAATTCCCACTTGAGACCACAAAAGTCAAAATACTACCCTCAAATGGTCACATAACTTTGGACTAAACCATATACATATGGATACCTCTAGAATAAATATGCAGGACCCCAACTGTATACTATGCTCAAATTGGCAATGTAGTTAAAATCTTAAATATTTATTTTTCTTCTCATAAGGTATCTGAACATTCCTAGTGAGAGAACATGATCACATAATTATGCATGTACGGCCCAGATGGATTTTCAGAGCCAGTGTGGATGTGACAAGGCTTCTGGGCTTGGCCTGGGCCCTGAAGTAGGTCTTTGAAGGCAGAGACCGACAACCTGAGGAAAGCAGGTCATTACTGAGGGTGAACTCCCTGACCCCTTCATTCCTCATGGCTTCTCCTCACAGAGGTTATCAAGTTCTCTTCCTCTGGGTCTCTATGAAAAGCAGCAGTTCCGAGGATGGTCCCGGTGATGAGATGAGTTCAGTAACTACTAAGGATTCTGATATTGAGGCATCACCCAACACATACGGACCAAGAATCTTCTGTTCTCCTCTTGAGGAAACTGTACATGAAAAAACTGGCCACAGTTCACTAGGAAGAACACAGACATGGGGCTTCCATCTCAGAGATGGGTGACCAGCCATCCTGGTTTCCTGACAAAGCCAGGGGAAAACTGGGATGTGTTGGTCACCTTACAAGAGACCTTTGACTCTACCTTCTAGACTTTGCCAGTTGTCCCACTGGGTGACTTCAAGCAAGTCTTAACTTCTTCATCTTCTACATGGGCAGATTTTTATTCAACTGAAACCAGCTATCTTAGACATGCTATTGAACCCATTGAGTACACTGAGGCCCAAACACAAAGAACAAGGTGGTTGATATCATTACTTTGATATGCACCATCATTATCACCTCTTGTATTTCTCTACTGCACTTCCTCCCCAAGGATATTCCCAGCTACAGTCTCATTTTATTTTAACAACTCTGTGAGAGAGAAAAAAGAAGTTGGAGGAGAGATGGGACTTACTCTGATCTCCATGCTACAGAGGCACAAAAAGAATCCCAGGAAGAAGCTGCTTTCCCAAGGTCACCAAGTGGTCCTGGCTTCTGGGTCACTGCCCAACACCTGTTCCTCAGAACCCTCATCCTCAAGTAACCCTGAATGCTGATAATATTCAGCCCCATGGCGTCCCTTGAAACACCTGCTCTGGCTCCAGCCCCTCTTGGGAGAGCAGACCCAGCCCTTTCACAGGCAACACAGATTCACAATCACAAAATGGGGTGTTGCTTTGACAAGACATTGAGGAGACTTTAAAGATGAAGTAATTGGGCTGATAAGATAATGAGCCTTAAAATGGATAATAATACTGAGCTCTAAAAGGGATAATAGCATTGATCTGCCCTCTCAGGCCTGTTGGGAGGATTAGCTCATTGACAATTGTGGAAAACTCTGCAATGAAGGAACATAAATGATAGCATGTTTGAGAGTCCCCCTGTTCCCTTTGGGATGACTCTCCCTGGAGTGATTTAAGTGGTCATCTGGATGCCATAGTAATAAAGGCCTGCCTGATGGAAACCCTCATCCCTATACTCTATATTCCTTACCCCAACCATAAGGGGAATACTTGCCCCTCTATAAAAATCAAAGTGCAGTGAGAAAGCTTTTGACTTTCAGGCTGCTGATAGGAAGCAGAGGCATGGAAAAAAATGCAGGATGTTTTTATTGCAACAACATTATCTGTGGTCACAGGAGCCATGGGTGCAAAACCGACCCTGACAAGAGCAACAAGACATCACTAGAGGGGCCCTGCCAAGTGAGGGCTTGAGAGAGGCCATGTAGGAAGCACTGAGTTTGTGGTTCTGATCTGGAGTTCCTATCTTCTGCCAGCAGGGAAACATTAGCTTTCTCTCATCCACTTTCATAGCCAGCCCATTTGGAAAGGCTGTCTGCGTTGTTTTTACCATGTCATTATTATAGTAATAGTGGTTTCAGAGTAGGTGTTTAATAAATGCTGATTGATGGATGTTCTGGTATTTGTATATGTATCATGTGCTTACTCACAAGCAATCTTTTCTAATTTTGGCAATGTTTTGTACTGACTCACATATTCTCTGTCCCAAGACCCTTGTGAAAAATACATGAATGAACGAAGCAATTTGTCTAGAATCACATAGCTTGAAAGTGGCACCACCAAGATGCTCAGAGCTTCCAATACCTAGAATTTCCAAGCCTAGAGCTCTTTTGTCTCTGCCATCCTGTCCCCCATAAGTATGCTACAACCCAATCACATGTATTCAAGGGGAATGCCATAGAAAACCACATTCCTGTGTTTCTCTTCCACTTTCACACTACTACCACACTCACAGCACTTCTAACACCAGACGAGAAAGGATGCCCTACACCAAGCAATTTTTGGTGTAGGAGGAGTTAAAAGACCCAAGTTTCAAATCATGGCTTGGTCTTTCTGGTGACCAGCCCCCACCTGTGTGTGGGGGGGCACCAAGAGTCCCTTATTACAATAAAAGACAATTTCATCACCCAGGAAATTCCAAGGGATTTAAGAGCTTACTGTCAGATGTTCCTATCACTCAGGAAATTACAAAGGTCTTAGGAGCTCTGCCTCAGGAGCCAGGGTCAAAGACTCAATGTTAGAATGAAAGATTCTCCTAGCACCCCTATTCAGAAGGGTTTTAGAAGCTTTGTGTCAGGAATTAGGAGCAGAGACCAAAAATATATATATGTATATATTTATTATTGCACAGGGATTTATCCTCCATGCTTATTTCTATTTTCTCTGTGTTAAGTACAAATGGAACCATCCAAGGAAAGCCACAGTGCGAGGAGCAACCGTTACTGACCCTGCCTCCCCAGCACCCCAGGAGTCATCTGGTGGACACCTGTATGCCTCTGTTTGCCCAGAAGAGTCATGAGGTTCACCTTGGTATTCCAGTTGCTTGCATTCTCCTCTCATCTCCCTATTTCTTCCTTCTCAAAGGCATTTTAAAGAAAAGATTTTGAAATTGCTTGGAAATTGAGGCATGATTGCCTGGTTATTGACTCAGATTCTGGCAAGTCTGACTCAGAGCTGTTTCTGCAATTCCTGCCTCTGCCTCTGATGGCTAAAGAGGGATTCCAAGGAATTTGACTGTAATCAAATGACCCAAGAATCTCCACCCCCTCCCCATGCAGGAGAATTTAATATTTCCATTTTAGCTGAGGTCTCTCACTGCCAGGATGTTAACTGGATTTCATTTTGCCTGACTCCATTCTAAATTTTGCTTAACCTAGTATTTTTGGTTCTTTGCTCCTGTATCTTAACAGCAGACAACAAATAACCTCTGAATATTCACAGAATGACAAGAGCTGGGTTTAGCCAGCAATTTGGCAGATAAACATAATAACAGTGGCTTCAGAAGCATTCCTTTTGAGGATGCGATAGAGAATGTGCTGTGGCAAAGAAATCCTATACTTTGTGTCATTCTTTGCATAGAAAGAGTCTGGGTCTATTGCATCTTACAGGAAAAAAAAGATATTCAAGAGACAATAAGATAATAGCAATAAGAGTCTGCTGTGTGTTAAAGGGTGTTTGAGGCATAATCATATAGACCTGAATCTACTTCTTTCCTAGGCTCCCTTTAGCAAATTTCCTTTTCTTGGTTTCTATGGAAACAGGAAACTGCACATGAGCTAGAGGCACTCAATAGTCTTCCCTGGCAGGCGTGTCCATTTCAGATCTTTCTGCTTTAAGTGATGTCATATTGCAACCACTAAGAATAAAGTAATAATAATAATCTGTATACTGTATTCTCAGAGTCATTGCTGAGAAGGTCATGTTGATAGCTACCATGCTACTTTCCAGGGCATAGACTAAAAAAAATTATAGACCTTAACTCGATCCTCCTGATAGCCCTGTGGGTTTGCTATCTGTAAACATCAGGGGCCATCTAGGAAAATGGAAACCACTCTAGGTCTTTCAAAGGGAAGGGGTCGAATGCAGGGAATTAGTGATGCATGTGACAGAATCATTGAAAGGCCAAATGGGGGACTGCGAAAGGCTGCTCACAGAGTAGCAAAAAGGGGAAACTGCCACCAATCCTGGGGCTAGAGAGACAACAAGAGGGGTTAGTGCTTCCAGTGCCCAAAAGATGAGACCAAATGGCAAGAACTAGAACTATCATGAGGACTGCATGTAGGAGCTGAGACCATGGGTGGAGGAAATATCTGGTGGGCACTGGAGTCACAGAGGAGACACAACTGCTACCAGATCTTCAAAGAAAGCTGAGAGAGAATGGGGAAGGAATACCTTGGTCTCTCCCTTCTGGCCTCATTTCTAAACACACTTCTATCAAGACCTCGTACTGAAAGAAACTGCACAGAAGACAGAGGGCAAAGGATCCTTGGAAACAAGTTCCCCTGCGATACAGAGGAGAGCAAGGGAAATACAGGATGGACCTGAGAACAAACTAGCAGTTGACTGGTGGAGTATCACTATACCCATTTCATCGATGAGAAAACTGAGTCACAGAAAGAGAAGGTAATTTGCTTAAGACAACACTAGCAATTTAAATGACTGGTTATCTGGGTAAGAGTCCATGCTCTTAACCACTTTATGATGCCTCCTATAGAGAGCAAGGTGCTTCTTTACACACATGGCATTTCTAAATCACATGCCCTTCACCTAAGTAGGCCCAGTTGATTATGAAAACCTTTAATTGTGGGAGTCTATCCATCTGAACTTTGCCTATTTGGTGGGCTTCTGGATATTTATTTGATAAGATGATTCAGCTTGAACATATATAGCCATAAAATTATAAAAGGGATCATCTACTCACTGGTGACATGGTCCTGGAAGTGAGGGGAAGACAAGACAGATGAGAAATCTTGCCTTTTTCATATTTGCTAGAGAACTGGCTTGTGGTTCCAATTGGTTAGAGTATCGCAATGAGCTAAAAACAGGTAAGATGAGGGAAAAGAGGTAAAAATGCCCACTTCCCATTTTCTCTTTTAATGTTTGACCATTTGCCATCGTTAAACTTGTAAGAGAAATTTATCAGGATAAAGCTAAGATTTCTATCTCTCAACTTCATTTTTTCTCTGAAGTATAGGAAGACCATCTAATGTCCAAGGTAGATGCCTTAGAAAAGTTCACATTTTAAGAGTTTACTCAAAAACCAAGAAAACTTCTAATATAACAATTTTCAATGACTGGTAATGCAAAGGGAAGCACACTTTGGGATTGAGTTTCTACTGTTTCCTTTATATTTATGCTCTGTGTGCAGGAACTTCTGTATTTGTAAGGCCAGCCTTATATACATTAGTAGACAATTGTGTGAGTTGCCTCCTATGTGGCTGCTCTGCCATCCTTCCCAAAGGCTCCAACTGCTTCCCTGGTCAGTAACTGATGAAGGGCAGATGCTTCTCTCCCATGAAACCCTGAGGCCTTCTAGGACAGATGATATATATACTCTCCTTCTGGTAGGCACAGGACAGGGCTCAATAGCACCCAATCTTGATGCCAGAGGAGAAGCAACTTGTGGACTACTGGAGCAGGCAGAGTATAATCTCTCCTAGCCCCCTAAAAGTTTTCTAGATTTTTCTAGAACATTACCATTTAAAATAGCTTTGTAATTCACAGTAATGGATATTTGATGTCTCTTTTTTTAAAGATTTCATTTATTTATTTGACAGAGAGAGAGAGAGAGAGAGAGAGAGAGCACAAGCAGGGGGAGCAGCAGGCAGAGGGAGATGGAGAAGCAGACTCCCCACAGAGCAGGGAGCCCAATGCAGGGCTCGATCCCAGGGCTTGATCCCAGAATCCCAGAACTGATCATGGCATGAGCTGAAGGCAAATGCTTAACCAACTGAGCCACCCAGGCACCCAAATAGAAAGTCTTAATACTACTTTCTTATCACTGATATGACAGAGAACACATGTGAGGAACAAAGAATACCTACTGATTTGCCAGATGATTATCTAGACAAAGAAGATAAAGCCCTTATCTCTGATTTCCCTGAATTTTCTCCAGGGCTGGGTCCAGCCTTTATGCGGCCTGGTATTTACATCATTCTAGGGTCCCTCATTAAGGCAAAAAAAAAAAAATGCAGAATGATGAATACAAACTTAGGAATGAAAATGATTATGTAGAATGATAAGAGATCACAA
Source organism: Spilogale gracilis (assembly GCA_004023965.1). Lineage (NCBI taxonomy): Eukaryota > Metazoa > Chordata > Mammalia > Carnivora > Mephitidae > Spilogale > Spilogale gracilis. The sequence goes on from PITA01003627.1 coordinate 22,768, forward strand.
TAAATTATAAAATTGTAAAAAGCTGACAAATACCCAAACCATTACAAAATTTAGAGTATGATATTGTTAGTTAGCTACCTGACACACCTTCAGAATATTTTTCCTACGTTTTTCATACTTTTCAATCATCCCCTCATTCAGCAACCATTTTATGGTATTTTCTATTGAAGGCTAGAAAGTAAAATCCAACTGTTGCTCTAACACAGTTGAAGAAATTTTTTCTTTTGACAGTTCAGAAAACTTTCTTTCAGCTTTCTAACTTCTTATTTATAGTTATATGTCAAACTTTAGGAAGGTGATCAAACACAGAAAAACCTCGAATAAGTCCCTTCTATATATGAGCTAAGATTTCAAGGCATTTTAGGTTTCTTTCCTTTAGGCAGCAACTTCTTTGACCTCAGCCACAGCAACCTCTTGCTTAGACACATCTCTAAAGTCTAGCGAAACAAAAGCAAATATGAACTATTGGGACTTCATCAAGATTAAAAAAAAACCTTTTGCATAGCAAAGGAAACAGTCAACAGAACTAAAAGGTAACCTATGGAATGGGAGAAGACATTCATGAATGACATATCTGATAAAGGGCTAGTATCCAAAACCTATAAAGAACTTACCAATTTCAGCACCCCAAAAAACAAAAAATCCAGTCAAGAAATGAGCAGAAGACATGAACAGACATTTCTCCAAAGAGGACACACAAATGACTAACAGACACAAGAAAAAATGCTCAATATTACTCAGGGAAATACATTTCAAAACCACAATGAAATACAACCTCACACCAGTCAGAATGGCTAAAATGAAACAACAGATGTTGGTGAGGATGTGGAGAAAGCAGAATATTAACTCTGTTGGTGGGAATGAAAACTGGTGCAGCCATTCTGGAAAACACTATGGAGATTCCTCAAAAGTTAAAAATAGAGCTACCCTACAATCCAGTAATTGTACTACTAGCTAATTACCCAAGGGATACGAGCGTAGTGATTCAAAGGGGGACCTGCACCCTAATGTGTATAGCAGCAATGTCCACAATAGCCAAAATATGGAAAGAGCCCAGGTGTTCATTGACAGATGAATGAATAAAGATGTGAATATGTATGTGTGTGTGTGTGTATCACATTCAAAAAGAATGAAATCTTGCCATTTGTAATGATGTGGATGAAACTAGGGGATATTATGCTGAATGAAATAAAAGAAAGACAAATACTGTATGATTTCACTCATATGCGGAATTTAAGAAACAAAAAAGAGGAATAATGGTGAGGAAAGGAAAAATACAATAAGATAAAAACAGAGAGGAAGGCAAACCATACAGACTCTTAACTATAGCAAACCAACTGAGGGTTGCTGGAGGGGTGGTGCATCAGGGATGGGGTAACTGGGTGATGGGCATTAAGGAGGGCACCTGATGTGATGAGCATTGGGTGTTATATGCAACTGATGAATCACTAAATTCTACATTTGAAACCAATAATACACCCTATGTTAACTAAATTGAATTTAAATAAAAAAAATCTACCTCTAGTTCCATCATTATCAGTGTCATCATGTTGCCATCATTATAAATATCATTATTATTACTCATGCATCATTGGATCTTTGTGGGGATTGCCATGAGATAATACACAAAAAACTCCTGGACCATCAGTCAATTATTATCAGTCAATTGTATTTACCACCACCGCCACCACCACCACCATCATCGTCATCATCATTGTACTTGATTCTCAAGAAGAAGTGAAAGAAAACTGGCATGGTCAAGAAGCTTTCAGAAGAAGATGGGCATTCTGCTACGTGTCAAAGGCACTCCTTTTACTTTTAACACCTGCAAGTGTCTCTAGTTTTTCCAGGCAAGTACATACAATAATTGATTTCCACGACTTGGAAATCCAGATGGGGGTAGAGGATATTTGGCAGGTTCATATTTGTTACAGTTGCAGTCTGGACTGAAGGAAAAGTGTTTGATTATCCAAGTTATTTTAGAACTGTCTTGATTATCTTGTTGAAACTGTAAGAGTAATGGAAATTTTAAAAAAAAAAGAACAAAAAACCTCAATACTCTGTTCAGGATGGTTTAGTTTCAAGAGATGCTGGTAAAGTGAAATGATCTACCTGCATCAAATTATTCTACAGAAAAAAAGCTTCTGGGGAGATACACACGCATGTGCGCACACGCACAAAGAAAATAGGCTGAATCTTTTCTCCCTAGAGCCAGCTAAAAATATAGTCTCTTCCTCATCTCCTAAGAAGCCAATCCCTCTCAGCCCACTGAATTGGTATCAAGAAATGGTATCAATAGGGGAAAGACAGGTTTCCATCTTCTCATGGAAAATTCCGGTTGGAGGAAGAGAAGAGGAAGATAGCAGGTTCCTGCCCAGGAAGGCAGGTGTGCTACCGGTCATCTTCTTTAGCAGCCAGTGCCTCACTGCTCTCACCCAGACCCGGGCAAGCACAGCCCCAGAGGCGGAGCCAGCCTTGGTGTGGAAGGAGCACTGTGCACGGTGGCAACAAATCTCCTGGGTTCCCAAGGCAACAAGCTCACCCATCTCCCCAGGCCTGAAATCATTTCCTTAGCCAATCTGTTGGGTAGAGAATTGAAGGCTCCTTGTACCATCAAAATACCAAAGTACAGAGCCTTCCTCCAGGAATTAACACTCAAGCTCAAAGTAGACTATCCAATGGCCTAATTGGACAGCAGGGGTGTGCAAGAATGGTCTACTCCAGCACCTTGTTTAAGCCTCCCCACAGCGCTTTACAAGCCCAGCCTTTTGTTATCATTGTTTGGGCCTCTTTCTTCTGAAGCTTCCATACCCTCCACTGAGCTCACACATTTTCCTTCAATTCCACCACCCCAATCCCCAATCCCCAATCTTCTCAGCCCATCTACAAGACCCATGGAGCCTCTCCAGATGCTACTCCCTCTGATCTCCCATAGCTTTTGATTTAAGAAATGAATTACTTTTCACATGGCTTCTTAGTCAGATGTGGTTTTATTTCCATTCTACCAGTTGTTGGGCTTCCACAATGTTTATGCTTCATGAACACTCATTGAATAAATGAACAAATGATGATTTGCAATCAGAGATGATGGCCAAGACATAACTCTGGCCAGTGTGCCTAAGGGAGGCCCCAGGAAGGATGCTGGGAGGTTTGGAGGGTGCCTGAAGGTATTGTGTGCTCTCAAGCAGCAGAGGCCTCTCCAGGGAGACAGAGGGGTTCTATAAGCAAATTGTGACACTCAACAAAGCCTGCAGGACCCTGATGAGTAGTTGGGACCCTTTGGGTTGCAACTCACAAAGAAAGTCAACTCAAATTGGGTTAAGCAAGAAGGAAGGTATTGGCTTTCACAGGTGGGAAGGATATTGGAGTGGCTTACAGAATGAAGAGTTCCAGGAACAAAAAGCCCGGGAAGAAAGTGCAAACCCCCTAGAGACCGAGAAAATGCTTCTTTCCGTCCCTCCCCTTCCCTCCTGTCCCTCTCTTCTTTATATCTGAATCCCAGACATGTTCATCTCACATCACACCCTCTCTCTTCTCTCTCCTCAATCTCGCTGTCTCTATTTTAATCTCATTCTCTTTTACATCAGAAAATTTCTCTCCACATATCAGGAAAAACAGCTCCTAGCAACTCCAGACACAAACCCTTAATGATTTAAAACTAAGAAAAACTAGCCTTCTACCTCCAATCACAAGATTCCTTGGGAAGCCCCTAATCAGCCTGGGCTCTGTGCCCCTTGGATGAGTCGCTGTGTCCAGGGACACGACACCCTTCTTGCCCAATAGTGTGGTGAGGGAAGCCCAGCACCATGACTGACAGCTGCTCCAGGGCCACGTGGAGGGAGAAACAAGAAGATTGACGGTCGCTTCCCCAGCAACGACAAGACCTCTTGGCCAAGATGAAGGGGAGGATTTGGAAATAACTTCAGGCACAGGGGCGATGTCAAGTCTAAGATGTACTTCCGGGCAGCAAATGGGAGGCCCTCTGAAACTGTCTGGGCTTTGTCTCCCAGGGACACCCTGTCTAAAGAGAGCTCAGCCCAGCAGCTCACATCACACTGATGCAAAGAGCTAGAAATAACGTTTATGCTCATCACTACCTCAAAATTACAGCAGTCCACCTCTACCTCTTGTGTTTCATGTGCTCATAAAAAGCACAGATACTACTATATCACCATTTCACTTTGTAACATTTTGACAACTGTATTCAAATGTAACTGTCTTTCTTTCTAGTCCGATGCATTTCATGTGCTTTAAAACATTCTGAGAACGGGTCAGAAGGCTTTACCAGATTGCCAGGGGTGTCTATGGCAGAAAAATGGCTAGCAACCCCGGTGTAGCTGACTGCCAGATGCTAGCCCTCCTGGTGTAATCCTCCAATCTTTGCATCATTTTCTCTATTTTCTGTATTTCTGTCTTTTTTGTTCTACTTTCTGTGCAAATTCCTCAGTTTGCTCTTCTGACCCCATTCTCTGGCAATTTTATTTCTGTTACATTACCTTTGATAACGTCCTGGGCTTATTCCATAGCTGCTCTCTCTTCTCATGTCTCTTAGGCCACCAATTCTAGGGTGTGATTTATTCCTGCTGGTCTTTGCCTGTCTGCTCGCACATGGAAAAGGCACTCCATAGCGACCAGGATTTCTGTTTCCAAGCGCAGGGCTCACCAGGTGGTGGCTTCACTGTAGGGTTCCTAAGTATGGGATCAGCCATTTCATTGTGGAATTCTCCACAGAATTTTTGACTTCCCTCTTGGGGAAGTCTGTGTGGCTGGAGGAATGTTCTAATCTCCAGCTTGGAGGGAGTGGGCACATACAGGTCAGCCTCCTAGGAGCCCTCCAGTAAGGACATCTAGATCTTATCCCCTGTTTTCCATCCAACTTAGAGTTGTTCCCAGCTATTCCCTCATTCTGAATTCTCTCTGGCTCAATTACCCAAGGATTAAATCTCTTCCTTCCAGCCGCAAAGGAGAGAAACAGTGGGTCTGGATATTTGGAGTGGGAAAAGAGACCTCCTGAGATAACTCTTCTGCCTATCCTTCTCTATTGCTTCCCACTGTCTCCCCGCTTTGAGAGTTGGTTGGTTCTGCCAATTCCCAAGTCTTTCCACTGTTCCTGGATGCTAGTTGACTTGCATTTTCTTAGCTTTCTCCTCTGTGGGCATCATTCTCCACCCTGCTAAGACGGCACTCAACTCTCCATTTATCATGCCCCAAAGTATTATGTGTCTTTTTTGTTGTGTCATTTTCTTTCTATTTTTCTTTGCCCTTATAGGTTCATAGTTTTGTTTTGTTATTGTTTCAGTGGAGCTTGAGAAGAGAGCAGAGGTTACAGGACCTATTTAATCTTCCACATTTATCCACGTCTTCTGCCTTCCAGTTTCTCACTTTAGCCCCCCACAAATAATACAAAGACACCATCAGCCTTGCATTGACATTTGTTGGGACTTCCATATCCAACTCAGTGTGGATGCAACAGAACCTGGCAGAGGAAACAGCTGTCTTGGCCTGTGGCTGCCAGCCAGGCATGGCAATGCCAACCCCCATCCCAACAATAATTAACCCGAAACAATTGGAACGGAGCTACAAGACAGCAAAGGAAGGAGAGAAACCCAGTGTCCAAAATGGCAATCTTCAGGAGTCAGGAATGTCCACCTCTCCCAGGCAGACTGCCCATGCTGAGGGGACAGAACAAAGGTAGGAATCCCCCTCTCTGCCCCAAGCACTATACACACCCGACATGTCACCTAATATCCTCATGATCGCTTCCAAAAGTGTATTGCCCTGTATTTCAATGTACATAAGGGTTTCCTCGTTTCTTTTTATGTATTGGTGCTTCTGCTCCGTGGTTCTGTTCTATAACAGCCATTCTATAAGAGCACCACTTGGGGCAGTTCGTGTGTCTTCTGAATGGCTATCCAAGTTGTCCCTATTTAAGCACAAACTCCTGTGGCACTGGATTTAAAATAAAAAGGGGGCAGAAATGATTTTTTGATAAGGAGATCAAATTAAGTTGAGGACAGAAAAGAAATATGACTTCCTGTTTTAAAAAGAAAGAAAGAAAAAGCAAGCAAGCATCTGAAAGAATGGGTCTGGAATCTTGTACGTATTTCCTTGAAGTGAGAGGAAAGACTTGTATTCCTATAGCACTTTGCTTCTGGGGAGATCAAAGCTTTGTTGTTGTTTTTTTTAATTACACAAAAGAAAGCAAAAAAAAAAAAAAAAAAAAAAAGAAAGAAAGCAAAGGCACCAGATATGAACATTTCAGAGCTGGAGAAGTCAGCCCATGCAGCTGAGTTGTTATTTAACACAGATCCCTGGACAGACCAGAGCTGAGTTCTCTTCAAAGGCTGGGGCAGGGAGGGGACCAAGGGTCTCCTCCAAAGCGCCATGGCCCCAGTGAAGGGCTGCACAGCTTGGAATCGCCATCCCCCATGGGGGCTGCCACAAGCCTCCTTAGCCCCCACCTGATGCTGGGGGTTTATTAGAAGAAAGACTGACCAAGCCAAAGAAGGGGGGAGGGATGGCGCCTAGACGTGGTTCCCATTCTGACAGAAGGAAACAGTATTTTGAATTTGCCAGAACTCACATTGAATGGATTTTCTATAATAAGCATCATGGTAATGAGGGCTATTTTCTGGGAACTGGTAAAAAATCAGAGATGAGTTTTTGGTTTGAGGACATTTTTATGAATAACAGCCTAATAGCCCAAGGTCTAAGATTAAAAAAAGAAAATATCCTGGCAACAGTTTCTTACTCTGCTGATGAGAATGTCCAGTGCTGGCCAAATTTCATCTGAACCACAGGCCTACCACACAGCTGAAGCAGAATTAAGGAGAATAGGCCACACCACTGTAGCGAGGCCACAGTTAGTTACTAGACCAGAAGCTCCTTCATCAGGGACATTCCAAGACTGCTGGGCCCCCAACAGCAAAGAGGTCCAAATGAAGAAAATGCCAGAACCCCATTGACCCGTGGAAAGAGTCAGTGAGCACTGTGGAAAAAACAATGGCTGGAAGCAGAAATTTCCACAAGAGTAAAGTATCTCCCTTGAGACACCAATTATAGGCTACATGATTATAAAACCTACCCCCCAAGAAGTTCACTCTAAATGCAAACTACACAAATAGTTGGTTACCACTCACTAATATGAACAGAAGGCAGAACTGGTTGCTTTTGGTAAATTTCATAATCCTTCTGAAAAGGGAGAGGAAATAATGGGTATTATACTTCTCTTTTCTATACTTAGGTTTAACTTACTAAACCTCCACCCAAACGTGGGAAGAAACTCCTATAGGCCCAGGGATACCATGAAAGGATGTGCAGGTTGTGCACAGAACAACTCTAGGGCTTCCTCCCATTGTACGCAGTGGCCATTGATGATGAAGCACGATCAAGATGCTTCCCAGTGTCAGAGGCTATGGTCACAAAGTACCATATAAAACTTCTCCAGTGAATGAACAGACCACACCAATTGATGTTTGCACAAACTAGAGTCTGAGGCTCTGTTTCCTGGGTCTCCAAATGACCCTCACTTTAGACGAGGTTCTTATACCAGAAGGATGGACCTGTTGCTACAGATACTACAGGGTCATCTCCTGCCAGGTCTATTTCCACATAAGCCTCCACTTCTTCTTAAGGTCTGCAGCTTGCCCTAGTTTCTCTGGAGACAGCCTTGCCAGAAACTGGAAGCTTCCTTCCTGATCTGGCTAGCACATTTTCCAAACCCCACATGGGGGGTATTGCTTTCCCCTCCAAGTGCAAGGAACAGAGCTCTCTGGCTTCTCAGAGATGGCTGCCTTCCTGGGATTACCTCTACAAGGATGCATCCATCCACCCTCCGGCTCTGAAGGCCCTAAAAGAAGAGACTCAGAAATTTTTCCTACCTACCCTTTGGCTGAGGTCAGCCAGCACTTCTGTCACCATGAATTAAATACACAGACTAATCTTGTCCCCCCGGATACCCACCCTACCTGTCAGCGAGTCTGTGGGAAATGTGACATCAGAGGACCACATAACAGACCCCTCCTGCTGCTCCCCAAGACTCTGCCTTGGGCTTTACAGACACTGAGCACCCACAGACCCAGACACAGCCTGCAGATGCGATACGATGACCATTAAAACATACATGTACGTTGACAGTGCATCATCACATAGTAGCCATTTATCCAAGCCTTAATGGACATATGAGTTTGAGGTTCCAACCTCTGGTCTTCTGGGTCATAACCACTCTCCAGCAATGCAACCTGTGCTATTCCAGTTTCCTCCTCCCATCCTTTTTTTGTGAGGATAAAGGCAGTTGGGAAGAGCTGAAATTACCTACCGGTAGAGCACTCCGTTGGAAGTTGAACTGTCTCTGCGTTTCTTCTGATTTTCTCTGCGTTATGATGGCAGTGTTATAAAGAGTTGTCAAAGATAAGGTGAGACTTCCCCAAAAGACGAGTGAAGATGAAAATCATCACCATCATGTACGTGTGACCACAGAGAGCCTTAGTATCATTTTGGCCAGTCCTATCCAGTGTGTGATAACTTCTCTCAAGTAGCTCAAAGTCCTGAAACCTGCCTAGCTCCGGTCCCCTAAATCTATCCCTCACTGTCACACTGGGGAGACTATATTTTATTTTAAACATAATAATGACAGCAGCAGCTCACTTGTTTAAGTGCATGCTTTGTGCCGAGCACCATTCTAAACGGTTTGCAGTTTCGGTGTATTATTTCAGTGGCTCCTCCCACAATCCCCCTACAGTACGGACGGTATCATCAGTGTCCCCACTTGACAGATGAAGAAACAGAAGCACGAGAGATTGAGATGTTCGCCTCACGTCACACAGCTGGTAGGGATTCAGACCTAAGCAGTCTGGCTCCAGAGCCTGCGGGCTGAGCTTTGGCTCTCTGCTACTCCAAGAAACTGCATCCTAGTCAGTGCTCAGCCAAAGTGGAGGCAAAGCAATGCACATCTCTTCATGGTTTACCCGCAGATCCCTCTTTAGGAGATGTAGGGTCTGGAAGAAGAAAGAAATCTTAAACTTCCCTGGGTCCTCCCTGCTGTGGTGGCATCTGCCACTAGCTAGGCCAGCGACCCTGGGAAACTTCCGCTGCTTCTCCAGGGCAATGCAATGTCCCTCTGGCCTGCCCTGGTGCCCTCTGCATATGCCGTGCCCCCCTACACATCCTCATCCACACCCATTCATGTTGAAACTCGGTCTGTATGTGTGACACCGTGCCTTGCAGGCAGCTCTGCAGGTTCCGACAACCCGTTCCTTCCTTCTCTTCCCCCACCCCGCACTCCCCACACTCTCAACCAGGCTACGTGTCCCGTGCTAATTGCCCTTTCCAACAGTTAGCATTTCCAAATGGCAAGATAAGTTCAGACTCATTTAAAGGAAAAAATGGGCATACTTGAGACAGCCCATGAAAATGTGGGGCTTTTTTTTTTCTTTCTAAATCTCATCCTTACCCTTCCTGCAGAAACGGTGAGCTCGAGTGGCCTCCTGCTTATTGTTTTTCCCAGGGAAGCCGAGTTCAGCTGAGTTCCCACTGTGTCATAACATGAGAGCTCAACTTACACACTTCCAGAGGACTGGGTGCTTGGTTTTGTTTTCTTCTTCCCTCAAGAAAAAGCCTCAATCTCAGTTGCAGGCTTAAACAGACTTACCAGCCGTAAGCCCCATAAGCGCTGGCATGCCATAAATAGTCCTTTTCATCAAAAGCTGCAAATAACAATTCTACTGTAAAACCCAGAGCTACTCGGATAGCTGCCCATGGCCCTGAGCATGGGGCCGTGCATTCAACAGCATTTAATAAAGATTTGTTGATGGACTGATTGATCCGGGTCTCCCATATCAGGTGTAGCCTAAGTCTCTTAGATTGTTTTTTAAGGGATTTGAACTAAGATTTAAAACCAACTCTTAATGCACCAATCTCTCCATTCTCACAGTCCTTTGGGCCCAGAAATTTAGAACCTATTTATAATGCATGCATTTCAAAGCCCCTGTGGGGACCAGAAGGCAAGAAGGAAGGCAGGACAATCCAATTCAGGAAGAGCCCCTACACCATCTGGGCTGTGACAAAATCCTAAGTGGTGCTGCTCAGGACAGCTGGGAGCAACTGAGAGGGGCCCTCTGGATCATCAGAGAAAGGAGATCAAAATTCCATCATGATGGGTTAGAGCTTTGGAGTCAGGACTCCTGAGTCCCTTACTCCTAGTCCTGTGGCCTTGACCAGGTTACTTAGGATCTGGGTGCAGCAGGGTGCTGCGAGAAGTCAGTTCATAGGATTTCTGTCAGGGTTAAATGGGGAAACACTTGTGAAGCCCTTGAGATGGTATCTGGCATGGAGAAAGCATCCCTTGTGTTTTAAATAATTACCTCAGCCATACAGTGAAAGACATTTTATGGTGCTTTTAATGTTATGAAAATTAGGGGTCCATATGTACCAAACGGTAACTCAGCTAACCAGAATACTCAGTTAAACAGTACAACCTAGTATCCCAAAATACCAGACAGATTGGAGCTCACAGTACGTAAGAAAGTGCAGGTAAGACCAGAAACAAAATAGGGATCCGTATTAACTGAACTTAATGGGGATTGCAAAATACCAGGGGTGCTAAAACAGAATCCTATTATCAATTTTTTAAATGTAATTGTAACGTCAGGATATACTGAATAAGCTATTCCAACTTTTTCAAAGCCCTTTCCATCGCAATGGGCAAGACAGTAGGCTCCGTGAGCTCCCATGTTCTTGTTTTAGTCATCAGGCTTCAGCAAGAAAAAGAGAAGGTGAGGGATGGATATATATAATTAGGAAGTAATTAAAGCCATGTAAACACAGCTGTTGATAAAAACATAGGTAAGGGAAGTCTTAGAAAAATTAAATGTTACAAATCAGTGGGCAAAATTAAATGGGTCCCTAGGCAGTGAAGAAATTTGTTAACAAACTTGAACAGCCACCAACTCAGAAAAGTAATAGTGAGTGAGGAAAAGGAAATTTTACATTGTGTTTAGAAGGGAGCTGGGGAGAGAGAAGACCTTGGGGGTGGTTAGTAACCTCCAGAGCAAGAGGAGCAGTGACATAACAAAGGGAAAAGTGGCAGAGTTTCCCTTGCTTGGCCTCCATTTGTGGTTACAACATGATGTTTCGAGGATGGATCATTGTCAGTGTTAGAATGACCTGTGCCTCCCATGTCCAAGGCACCATGCCAAGTGAAAGACACAAAGATGAACAAAACTGGTCCTGGATGTTTGGAAACACCTGGACCATAAGGATACTAGCCACGATCACAGTAACATGAGGTAAAAAGAAATCAATGCTGTGGCAGTTATACACAGGGCTTAAGGACGCGAGAGGGAGGTGAAGTTCCACCAAGAGTATCAGGGAAGACTTCCTGTAGGAGGTGGCATTTGAACTGACCTCGAAGGATTGATAGGAAAAATGCTTCAGACAGGGAAATGGCATGCAAGCATGAATCAATCCATTCAGCTGTCCAACTATCTACCCAATTAACAAAGAGTTACTAAGCACTTACTTTCCAGGAGACACTGTGCTAGTTACTGAAAACAGATTATTCAGTAAAAAGAGACAGAATCCCTGTCCTTGGGGAACTACTGGGAAGGCAAATATTAATTAAAGTATCAAACCTTCGGACATAAATTGCAGTGTGGCAGTGCCATGAGTGGCAGCACCGGGATCTGTCTCAAGCTCTCGCAGGAGTGTCTAACAGAGCGGAGAAGTCAGGGAAGGCTTTGCTGAGGAAGTGATGGTAGAACTGAGATCTAAGGGGGTAGTCAGAAACATCTAGGGAGACGAAAGAGACGGCAGCATTCCCACTTGAGGGAGCAGCGTGCTTCAAAGTGGAAAAGCAGTGCAATGAAAATGAGAGCCTGGAACAATCCAGGGAGGCCAGATTATGGTTGCGAGGTGGGGGGATCATGTGTGGAGATGAAGCCAGAAGAGCCAGCAGGGGCATGTGGAGTTTTGCTGAGAAGCTCCCACTCTTTCTTCTAAGAACATGGCAAGTCTCAGAAATCCTTTAATTGGTATCATGCTATGGAAGGGAGGAAGGAGGGGGCATGGTGAGAGTTTTATCTTGGAAAGATGACTTGGCTGAAGAGTAGGGCCAGAGTGGATGAACCAATGGCTTAGCAGGAGAGATGGTGGTGGCCAAGACTGGGACGGCAGCAGTGGGGATGGGGATAAATGATCTCAGGGGATACTTAAGTCCACAGGAATGTCAGGTAGACTGTGGGATCTTGATAAGGAACAGGGAGGTGTCCTGCACCCTCTGGCTGTAGTGCTAATCCCCTAAATAAGGACAACAGGACAGGGCCAGTGTGGTAGAGAGATGAGTCTGGTGCAATCAGATGTGTGAAGGTGTGGTCAATATGTGTCTCCCCCATAAACTACAAGCCCCCTTGAAGGGCAGGACTCTGTTTCCTTTTACTGAAAATTGTGTCCTTGGCAACTAGTAGGGCATCTGACAGATAGCCAGTGCTCAGTAACTTCTTGTTAACTGAGTCCACAGTTGGATAAGTGGATGATTTTGGTTTGGGACAGGTGAAGTTTGAGGCGCTTTAAGACAACTGAGAGGAGCTGTCAGGTAAGCAGTGGAGAGATGGGCTGTGGCTCAGAGTTCAGGATGGGAGCTATAGACATATGATTGCCCAAAAAGAGTAACTCAAAGGAGAAGGTAAACAGGGCCTGGCTCCAGTCTTTAGCAGTTCCAATAGGTCGGAGCCCCGCAGTGGAGAGAAAGTGCACAGAGCAGGAAGAGAAAGGGCAGCCAGAGTCAGAGAGAGTATTTTCAAGGAGAGAGTGGTCAACCGTGTCAACTGCAAATAAGACAAGAACTGAAGAATGTCCTTTGGATTTAGCAACACTGAGGTCATCGGTGACCTTTGTGGGAGCTGTTTTTTTGGCGCAATGGGGTGGAAGCCAGATTGGAGGGGGTGCAGAGTGAGGAGTGGGAGGTGATAAAACAGCCGCTGGGAGTAGACACAAGTCTTCAGAGAAGTTTGCAGTGGAGAGGGGAGGGGTGGCACAGAAGCCAGGAAAAGCCGGGAAGGAATGTGCCCGGAGGGTGTGAGAAGTTATTACAGCCCAGCATGGCTACAATAGTGGTTCTTCAGCCTTTTTTCTGTCCCACCATTCCCAGAGGAACAGAAATCAGAATATGAGAAAGGGCTGACTTCACTGAGGCAATAAACTTGATTTTTGGAGATGTTAATTTGGTGAGTGTGGGGGGGTGGCTTATGGGGCCGGCAGGGGGAGAAAGCAGTCTGTAGGGTAGCTGGAAAGTTGGTCTGGAGCAGCACTGGCACACTGTAGCCCCCAAATCCAGCTCCCCACCTGTTTTTATATGACAGACCGATGGAATAAGGTTGTTTTTTTATATTTTTAAATGATAGACAAACTCAAAAGGAGAATCACATTCTGTGACATGTAAAAAGTATATGAAGTTCAAATTTCAGCAGTCACAGATAAAGTTTTATTGGAACACAACTGCATTCACTCATGTACATATCACCCATGGCTGCTTTTGCCCCACAGAGGTGGGTTGCAGAGCTCCAACAACAAGCTGTCCGGACTGCAAAACCGAATATTTACTCTCTGCCCCTTTCCAGAAAATGTCTGCCAGTCCTTGGTCAAGGACATAGGAGAGCAACTGGGGTAACTTCCTGACAGTCAACACTACGTAAAAGAATCAAGTGAAAAGGGACCAGGTCACACTGTGCATTAAGGAAAACAGATGGCTGGTCATTTGTGGGGTATGGAGGGGATGACACCAGCCCAATATCTCTGGGTCTGCGATACACATTTGTCCCCCCACACTATCCCTGCCTTGCTGATATCACAAAGCTCAGTGGAACTCTTTTCTTCCTTTTCCCTGAGTCTTCCCGTCATATAAGACACAGTCTTCACTTCTCCTTTATGGCACTCATCACCAGGGTAATTCAATAATTATCTATAGAACTGATGGTTCACTGCCTGTCTCTGCCTCTGGACTGGGAGGCCCTCTGGTGCCAGTACTTCTAGCGCAGTATCTAGCACATAGTAGGTACTCAATAAATATTTATTGAAAGAGTAAGTAAAAGTATGAAGAAAAGGAGAGAAGCATACATATTAACTTGAGGAGGTAAGCACACCCATCTGCTTACCTCAGAGGGCCCACTAGAGAAGACATAGTGCTTTTTAAGGACAGTGCACTAGAGACTTTAAGGAGGGTGACTGTTATTAAAATATCTGTGATGGAGCGTTTTATGTGCAACTTGACTGGGCTAAGGGATGCCCAGAGAGCTGGTAACACACTATTTCTGAGTGTCGGTGAAGATGACTTCTAGGAGAGATTAGCATTTCAATTGGTGGACTGAGTAAAGACAAAGTCCCTGACCAGTGTGGCTGGGCATCATCCAATCCACTGAGGACCTGAATTAGAACAAAAAGGCTGAGGAAGGACAAATTTGTCCTCTGCTTGAGCTAGGACATCCATCTTCTCCTGCCCTCAATTGAGGGTCTCTTGGTTCCTGGGCCTTTGGAGTTAAATCAGGACTTACACTGCCATCTCCCCTGGTTCCCAGGCTTTTGGTTTTGGACTAGAACTACACCACCAGCTCTCATGGGCCTAAGTTTACAGATGGCAGATTGTGGGACTTCTCAGCCTCCATGATGGTGTGAGCCAGGCCTCATGATAAACCTCTTTCGATATATCTATATTTCTCCTGTTGGTTCTGTTTCTCTGGAGAACGCTAACACAGTATCCTTGGGTGCAATTGCCTCAAAGGCCTGCTAGGAGTTGCGTCCAGGGCGCTAGAGAATGCCTCTTTCCCTGCTTCACCTGCATCACCGAGAAGAAAGTGTAGCATGTACAGTCTCGCTGCTACCCCTCCCTCCAGGAATAATATTCTCTCTTAGGGGGTTAGGCATTGAGCGAACAAACCATAAGAGAAAGCAACTTCTAGATATCTGCATATTCTGCATCTAGCAATGGGCCCTTTTTATGTTCTTCTTTTGACTTTCCTATCAACTCTAAGAGGCAAAAAATTGGCACTTTATAGGTGAAGATTCTGAGGCTTGGAGAGAGGAGGGAATTTATCTGAGATCATATGGCTAATAAGTAGTAGAGGAGGGCTTCAAAAATAGAAGTGTTTATGTGGTACTTAAGTTATACCAGTCAGGGTATCCCAGAGAAAGGGAATCAATAGGGTGTGTGTGTGTGTGTGTGTGTGTGTGTGTGTGTGTGTACAATATGAAGGCTGAGAAGTCCCAATATCTTCAGGGTGAGCTAACAAGCTGACTGGGAGAGTCGGTGGATCCAAAAACCATGTTCTAGTCTAAAGACCAGCAGACTTGAGATCCAAGAAGAGCCCATGTTTCAGTTTGAGTTCAAAGGCAGGAAAAAACTGATGCTACAGCTCATAGCAGGAGGATGGGTATGGCCAGGCTTTTGGCTCAGTTCAGGCCTTCAACTGGTTTGAATGAGGCCCACCCACATCAGGGAGGGAAATTTGCTTTGTTCAGTCTGTCAATTTAAAACTCACCCAAAACTACCCTCAACAGAGACACCCAGAGTTGGACCAAATATCTGGGCACCCCATGACCCAGTCAAATTGACACATAAAATTAATCAACAGGCAAGCCCATTGACCTTTCACTATATTACACTCAGTGGTGCTTGGGTCTAGAAAGTCCTCCCCAGTGAGGTCATAAAATACTACTGCCCCCAGAGATTTCTCTCAAAAGTCAACAACCAGTATCATAGGAATAAATTTTCTCTGCCAGTTAAATAGAAATAGACTAAACTAGCTTCTGTATTACTTCCTTGATTCAATCCAACTTCCCCCCATGTAATCCAACATACTTCTACTATTTTTAGAGAGCAAATAAAAATCTTAGATGTTCAGATCATTTAGAACACAGGAAGGTAAAAGCAGAGTGGGAATAGAAAAATGAAACTCACAACAATGCAAAGAGAGAAGAGGATGCAGCCATAGAATCTACAAAGGGAAATAGGATTGCTTGGTTCTTTTGCTAATTGCAGTTTATGTGTCTCAAAAGATATTTCAGTGAAGACAGTAAATTTTCAGTGCCTTATATGCTATAGGAACTTAAAACAATTAATGAATGGATCAGTATGTTTACCCTCCCTTTCTTCCTCTCTCTTATGCCCTCTACACCTGAGAGATTATCCCTGTTTTCCTGTACAGGAGGGAAATCATGATGGGACTGCTTAGCCCCATCCTCTGTTCTTTGACTTTTCAGCTCTGAGGTCTTCTTGGGCTTGGCCCCACTTCCTGGGCCTCCTCTTCCCTTATCTTTCTAAATCCAATATATTTCACTCTATTGGCTCAGTTAACTCCATGAAGATCAGGTTGCACAATCACCGCTTACTCCCAGAAAGAATCAGTCACATGGAAGTGACTGGATTCCTTATTAACTTGGCCTTGTGTGAATTTGTTATGATGGTTCCTAGATACAATACTGAGTTTGCCCATGGAACTCACAGGAAAAGGAAGAATGATGTCCAATACTTTATAGCTATGACACTCTGTTCCCAAAGGGCTTGGATCCTTTAAAAAAAAAAACAAAACCCTTTCCCAGTGCCATGTTCTAGCTAAGAACATGAGCAAACATCCCAGGTGGGCAGACCCAATCGATTTCCCTAATACTGTTTTGTGCTCAGCACTTAATCAGCTCTGTGATAACTAAAGAAGTTTATGAGGTAGTCCCTTGGTCATGATAGAATGTATAAACTAGCCCTGCCATTATATACTTTTATAATGCTGGACAAATGTATGAAACCATTCTTCAGATATTGGACAATAGGTGCACAAAACTGTGATGTCTAAGAGCAAAGAAACAATTGAGGTGAGTTCTATGATCACCCTGGCTCTCTGCCTAGAGTCATTTATCAGACTCTTGAACAATGAAGAGGAACTCAATTAGAGGATAAGACCCCCCCCCCCCGAACCTAAGAGACAAGGGATTACATTAAGGGAGGTTGAGGTGGCTGAAATTGGAGGGACAGAGTGCCAAAGAAGAAATAGCTATAAGAAAGAGCTCCAGACATCTTCACTGGAGGCCCTTGTTTAATAAATTGCACATGTAGGGTGTGACTTCATTAGATTACACACAGAACAATTATTGGAGAACTATTAGCTGAACAACTATCACAAGTTACATGTGGCTGGGAAGAATTCAAGTTCCAACCAACTAGAATAAAGAAAATTTGGTGATCACCAGGGAATTCAGTAGAGACCCTATAAAACCAAGTCTTAAAAGTAGTTAAACTAGCATTACTAACAACCCTAAATGGGTGTTCAGCCAGTAACAGAAAATTAACTGCCTGCAAGAACAAAACTCAACACTCTTTAAAAGAATACAACAAAATTCAAACAATTTAACATTTACAGTGTTCTGTCTTCAATTTAAAAAATTAGACATGAAAAGAACTAGGCAAATATGAACCATAACTAAAACATCAGTCCATGGAGAGAGACTGGAAATGAGAGAGATGATAGAATTAGCAGACAAGCAATTGAAAACAGCTGTAATATCTTTTTAAGGAGTTAGATGGAAACACGAACCAAATGTGAAGAGAAATAGAAACTATTTTTTAAAATCCAAATAAAATTACTAGACCTCAAAATGAAATATCTGCAATAAGAAATTAAGTAGACTGGATTAAGACCAGATTTCACACTGTGGAAGGAAAGATCAGTGAACCTGAAGACAGGGCAATGAAAACTATCCAAGATGACACACAGACTAGGGGAAAGGAAAAGGCTGAAAACGGGAAGACAGCCAAAGTAACTTGTAGGAAAATATCAGTCTAACATATGTATAATTGGTATCTTAGAAGTGGAGAAGAGGAGGCAGATAAATATTTGAAAAAATACTGGATGAATGATTTACAATTTTTTGATGAAAACTATATACCCACAGATTCTAGATGCTCAGTTGACATCAAGCAGAATAAATATAAAGAATACTTTACCAATATACATCATAATCAAATTGCTAAAAATGAATCATGAAGGGGAAATCTTCAAAGCATCCAGAAAAAGATATATATACAGGGCAAAAGATGGGGAGTATCTGTCTTCTAATCATAGATTATGCAAGTAAGAAGATAATGGAATATTTTTTAAATGCTGAAATAAAAAAGTGACAGCATAGATTTCTATGGCCAGTGAAAGTATTTTTCAAAAATTAAGATCAAAATAACAAGAATCCATTAGCAGAAAACCAGTACTACATTCAACAAAAGTTAAGGACATGTTTTCTAGTTGAAAGAAAATTACAAATTACAAATGAAAACTCAAGTCTATACAAAACAATGAAGAAAGGACAAATATGTAGGTAAATATAAAATATTTTTTCTCATTTAAGAAATTCTAAAAGATAATTACATAAAGCAAAAATAATAAGCAAAAACTGAAGTTCATAACAAATATAAAAATGAAATGTATGGCAATGATAGGACAGAGCACTAAAAGGGGAGTGGATATATACTGTTATAAGAGTCTTAAATTGTATGTGAAGTAGTACATATTTGAAGGTACAGTTTGGTAGTTAAAATCTCATACTGCAATTCCTATTGCAACCACACAGAGAAAAACAAGACATAAAATAGGGTAATAGTAATATCCAATTAATAAAACTGAATAAAAAAATAATCAATTAATCCAAGAGAAGGCAAAAAAAAAGAACAAAAAACAAATGAGACAAATAGCTAGATGGTAGACTTAAACCAACCATTTCAGTAACTGCATTAAATATAAACAGACTAAAAATAGCAATTACAATGCAGAAGTTGCCTCAGATTGGACAAAAAAATGAAAAAGTTATTCTTCAAGAAATTCACCTTACATATAAAAAATATATATAGTTTAAAATTTGGAAGTATGAGGAAATGATAGACCATGTAAACACATAGCAGGAGGAGCTATTCTCCTAACAGATGAAGTAGACTTTAGGGCAAGGAATACTACAAGAGATAAAGAAAGACACATTTCACAATGATAAAGGTGTCCACTCAGTAAGGCCAGAAGACACAACTAACCCAAATGGGAATTTACCTCATAAGAGAGTTTTACCATCCATGCAACAAAATTTGACAGCAATGAAAGGAGAAACAGACAAATTCAAATTATAGTTGGAGTCTTCAGCACTTCTCTCTCAATAATTCATAGAATAAGCAGACATAAAAATCAGTGAAAATATAGATGACTTGCACAGCCAGGTGCTATGGAGACCTAAGGAGAGGTAGGTGGGTAAGGGACTAGTCACTATACCTTTCAGGGGCAGCCTCTCCCAGGATCTGAAGGGAGAGGGAGAATCCAAGGAGTGGAAAGAAGGCTTGGGCTCCCAAGGGCAGATTCAGCATACTGAAGTGAAAGTGTGGATGGTCCCCGTGACAGCCACACAAAAGACTATGGCTAATTCAGGTCAAGTGAGATATGGTGGGAAAGGGCATACAAAATGAAAGCAAAGCAAAGGATATATACGGTTGAAAATGGGTATCCCTGTGGTTCCTGAGCAGTACAAGGCAGCATGGGAGTGATCAGGCTTTGGGTAAGGAATGCAAGTCCAGGAATCCATGCAGGAGATTCTGCGAGGGGTATAGACATGGATAGATGGGGGCCTGATCTAGTGAGGTGACCTGGGAACACAGAGACCTAAGAACCATTCTGATGAGCACATTGCTTTGGGAACAGCCGATTCTGTCTTTCAGAAATTTCCGAACCTTGAAGAAGCTGCCGACCGCAGTGGTTAGAGCTCAGACCCAAGTTCACTACCGTAGCACCAAGCCTGACTCCCTCACAAACAACTGGGAAAAATTTTAAAGCACCCCAAACCTTAGTTTTCTTATTTGCAACATGGAAATAATAATTCTCAATTCGTGGGGTTAGTGAGAGGATTAGGGTGAGGTCAGTGAAGCACCTGGCATAAGGAAGATAATAAATGATAGATATTACAATTAGTCCTGTGGTTGATCAGGGATTCCTAGGATGACTCCAGGAGGTGTTTCCTCCCTTTGGGTCTCAGGAGTGGGGCACAACTACACTGCATCAATGAAAAGAGAAAAAATTAATGTACTCAGATAACCAGCAACACTAAGTATAAACATTATTCGCATATGTGCTGTGTATGGGCCACAAAAAGAGAGTGAGGCAGGTCCATTTCACTAAATAACAAAGGGTCAAGGGGCCTGATTATGAAAATTTGGGCCAAGGGGTTCATAATTTGCAGTTTTTCCATTGGGAGAAGGATGTCTTTTTAATTTGCGAATTGACCGAGAGTAGCCTACTTAGCCCAACATCTCTGTTATTAAGTGGCCCCCTTGACGCTTTGACGCAGGTAAGTGTGGCTCTCAGGGAATCCTAGGAGACCATTGCTCCAGAATCTGGTCTCCAGGTAGGGGCATATGTTGGGGATGTCGGGCAAGCAATACTTAATACAGTTGCTTAAATCTGGGGAATATTAATTTTTCTATATTGAAAGAGACAGGAAACAGGCATTTACTGACCATCAACTGTTTATAAGGCAGGCGCTTTAGCAGAGGCTTTACCTGGCTAGTCTGGAATAACCAACTGTTCACCTTCAGCAATCATTTACTGAGTTCCAACAGGCACTGTGCAAAATGCTAGGGATGCACTAGGATCAGAAGAATAGATAAGTAAACAGATCACAACCACAGAGAGACAAGTACCAGCCAAGAGTAGGTCCAGAGCAGAGGGCCAGCACCTCAACCAGGCCCTAGTGGTGGAAGCTGTGTGTCTGGGTATGTGTACACGTGCGCACGTGTGTGGGGGAGGGCACATGCATGCAAGAACACACGAGGCAGAGGAAAGAGCAAGCACTAAGGCCTGGCAGTGAAAGCCACGGAGAGGGGTCCAGCAGATGAGCGGCCAGCAGTTCAAAGGCTGGTGCAGAAAAAGTCTGCAGGAGTAGGCCAGTTAGAAACATAAATCTTTCCATCCTTCGGTCATGAAGGATTCATTGGCCTGGAACAGTTGCCAGATTTAGCAAATAAAAATACAGGATGCTAAACCTGATGAACCCTACCTAAGCCAAGTGATCCAGGTCAACACCAATGGTGATCAGTCACGTGGACCAGTAACATGACTGAATAAGAATGCACTTTGCCTTTGTGGCCCTCTTCCCAAAACACCCTACTCCAGTCTAATCATGAGAAAAACACCAGGCAGACCCACATCGAGGGACACCCTACAAAAGGCCTGACCAGGGCTCCTCAAAACTGTCAAGGTCATCAAAAACAAGGGATGTCTGTCAAACTGTCACAGCCAGAAGGAGCCTAAGGGAGCAAGAGGACTAAATGCGATGTGCTATCCCGGTTGAGGTCTTGGAACAGAAAAGGGGCATTAGGGGAAAAAAGGGAAATCTAATAAACTTGGACTTCAGTTAACAATAATATAACATTAGTTCGTTAATGGTGACAATGGTATTGCACTCACATAAGATGTTAACTGATACGGGAACTCTCTGTACTGGCCTCATAATTTGTCTAGAAATTGAAAACAGTTCTAAAATAAAAAGTTTACTCCACACAGGACTCACAGTTAAATCTGAATTTCAGATAAACAACTATTTTTTTTTTTAGTATCTGAAGCATAATTATGCTAAAAAATTATTTGTTATTTGTCTGAAAGCTGAGTTTTACTGGGAGTCCTGGAAATTTGCCTGGGAAGGAATTCCCCCTGAGAACAGCACGGAGCAGTGGGGAGCTAGGGAAGGGGTGCAGGCAGGAAGGTGCATGATATACATTGTATACAGCAGATATACAGAGAAGGAAGCTGAGGCTAGCAAGTTTACCTGTCACCTGGCTAGCTTTGTGGGGAGCCAGGGATCTGAACACAGGCCTGTCTCACTGCAAGCCCACATCTACCCATTATACTCTGATTTCTCACAAAATTCTTCCTAGAAATATCCAGAAGAATTCACTCTCGCTGGCAAAGAATAAAGGAGGATCAAGAGCAGACAGTGTATTTGGAAGACTCCCACAAAAGCAGGTGTGTACTTCAGAGCTTGGGGCCTCCTTAAAACAAAAGACTACATTTCCTGCTAGATACCAGCTCCCCACTGATGTTGCCCCCTTCCCCTTATCCTTGCTCCTCATAATCACAATCAAACCAGACACACTGAGCCATGAACTGAAAGGTTAGAAGGGACCTTCCAAGCTATTCATCGAACATACCCTTTTGAGCAGGATTCCCATCCACGGCTGTCCCCCTAGATGTCGCATCCTTGGTCTAGCTCTTAACTCTTGGCTCCAGCTTTCCCCCGTCTTTAATTCCCACTTCCAGCCTGCCAGGCTAACTAGGACTATGCATTAAGTCTCTGAGTCAGGACCCAAAAGGCTCCTCTGTGTAGAAAGAGAAACTTTGTAATGTGGACTCCAGCTGCTCCGGGACCTTTCTGTCTTACTCCTCCCCAACTTGTTTCAAAGAGGTGATGCTGTTTTGTACCTGGGCTTTGCACAGACGAGGTTAAATAACCGCATTTGCGTGAGTGCAGCCCAAGGGCCGCTTTAGTTTAATTTAGCAGCGCTTGGGAGACGACAGAGGGGCAACAGCAGGGCGGCGCATATGCGGCCCGGCAAAATCTCCTTCAGGAAATTTATTGATACCAGCCAGCTGCTCCAGGCCCCTGCTGGGCCACTTCTCCTCTCCTATCTCTCAGGGGACGGCCATCCCACAGCAGCTTGCCAGCTCCGGGAGACGAAGAAGGCAAACCTCTCAGCCTGCTGCATGCCTACTCCAACAGAGACCCCAAACCCCACCCCACCCTGCAAGACCACAGACAGGGCCCCAGCAGGGGTGGGGATGGGAGGAAGTGTCCGGCAATCCTCTTTTCTCTAGAAATGGGATTGGAAATGGGGTAATCGTCTAAATGGGCAGTCCTGATGAGTCCATAAACATAACTCCCATTTTTATTACAGTGATGAGGCTGCCTGAGCGAGCGTAATCCCTCTCCCAGGCTCCAGGAGATTGCCAGGCAGCCAGCCGTTCCCCCCACCCAACACTCCCCACCCCCGCCTTCCACCAAGGCTGCATTAGTCTGATGGCAAAAGGCACTGAGCTCGAGATGGACTGCATTTCATAATGGCATTTAAGAGCACGGATCCTGGGGTCAAGCCAGGGTCCAAGGACACCACTGGCCCTCTTGCTGATGATAGGACAGAGATGGCCCAAACGCAGGGCTGCCCCCAATCACATAAGGCAGAAAAGATGCAGTGAAAGACCCAAACTCAAATGACTGGAGGAAACATAACATAATGGAAAAGTCCAGTCCAGCCCCAGCAAACCCACTAACTCTTGAGCCCTCTGTCTCCTCATCTGCATCATGTGATCGGTGGGGTCCTTTCCTGCTCTTCTTCATAAAAAAAGCCTAGAGATTCATGACTCTCCCATATAGTAAGCAATTCTACCCTTCCAGAGAGTAACTGCTTTGTGCTTCACAGGCCGTTTTCTCTATTGCAGCTCCCTGCTGAAATTATAGCATTCCACTTTATTAATAACACCTTATGGGAGAGGATAACTCAGTACTAGACAAGCAAGGCCTAGGAGGAATAGGAAATGCAGGGGCAGTGTGGACTTGTGTACCAGAAAGATAAAAGGGGTTCAGGATAGGAGATAGAAAAACCAGGGCCACGTCATCGGGGGCCCAACACGTGGGGAAAGTGCCCAGTGAGAACAGATGAGGTCCAGGCAGATGAACTGCAGATTGGAGCAAGCACTTGGGGACCTTCAGAACAAGTCACTACCCTGCGTGGGCTCCTGATCGAGGCTTCATCTTTCTCTAGTCACTTATTTACTCAAGCGGTGATCAGCCGGGAGATGCAGCAAAATTAAAACTGGATTTAGATTCAGAAGCTGGGCCCTAGCTGCAGTAACAGCACTTACTTGTCACATGACATTGAACAAGGCATGTCACCGTTCTGAGCCAGCAAAATAAAGCTAGGGCTAGTGCTTGCCTTGCACACCTCCAGGGGGTGTCATTTCTATGGGAATATCCATAAGTGGCACTGGCCAGAATTGGACAACATACAATGCCATATCGCAGTCCTGTTTATAGTTAAAAAACGTCCACTGACATAAGATACATTAGGCATGAACACAATTAGCACATTAGCATTAATATCTTGGTCACATTCTAGAAGGGATGCTAGACCCATAATTGACACTTGCAAAGAGCCAGAATGTAGTGGCATCAAGCTTTGTGTTCTAACCACCTCAACTATGGGGAACAGTAAAGACATCCATTAGGTCAAGTGCTGTCACTGTGATTCAGATGACAAAAAACATAAAAAAGAATAAGCAAAACAGGAGATGTGGCCCTAACTTGGGGTGAGGCAAATACCCTTCCTTATGTGTCTCCCTGGGCCTAAACTACTCTGCTCCCCCATCCTCTCCTCCTCTGAAAATATCCTCCATTATAAGACTCTCATGGCGTCTCGGTTAAGACAGGTTGCCATGGGATGCCTGGGTGACTCAGTGGGTTAAAGCCTCTGCCTTCGGCTCAGGTCATGATCTTAGGGTCCTGGAATCGAGGCCCACATCGGGCTCTCTGCTCAGTATGGTGCCTGCTTCCTCCTCTCTCTCTGCCTGCCTCTCTGCCTACTTGTGATCTCTGTGTCAAATAAATAAATAAAATCTTAAAAAAAAAAAAAAAGGCAGGTTGCCATGATGGACTTCACAAATCATGACAAGAAGACAGGGTCCAAATCTGTCTGGCCCAGAAGAAGGTTCCTGGATCGTACACCCCCCCCCCCCCACATCTCAGGGAAGCAGGTTCTAAGAGTGGCCTTTCCTCTCAGCCTTCCATGGGCCACTTTTGCCCAGGAAAGAAGAAAGATCTACAGATTCATGACTCTGTCATACTGCCTACAACCCCGCCAGTTCCAAGCCCCTGCTCACTCTTCCCCATAAACCAGTGACATTCTGCTCAAGTAAATTAAAGCATGTTGAAATCATGTAAAGCCCTTTGATCTATTCCTGCTTTTCAGGGTGGGGGATGGAAATGGCAAACACTGAAAGCATTTGTACCCACCTTTCCACTGCTCGAATTCCATCCATGTTCATCAGAGGCATCCTAACATGCCTCCCTGGTTCCAAGAGCCTTTGCCCTCCATGCAAGATCCCTCTGGGAGCTACTGCTCTAAAACATAGCTCTTGGCCTGCCATATCTTTGTGTGACAGGCTGCATGGCACCGCCATGCCAGAGGACAACCTCACTTCTGGCTACTTCCTCCCATGTAGCCCACACTGCAGTCCCACAGGGTGCCTTCCACTCCTGAACAATTTTCATTCATCCAGGGTATGACTAATTGAGACTGCAAAGTGTATCGAGCAGTGCACTGGGCACTGGGGATGGGGTGGAGGGCAAATCTCACCAGGTACCTCCAAGCTTACCACCTCTCGGAGAAAACAGGCATCAATCAAATAACCCCCCAAATAAATATATGATTACAAACTGTGATGTCTGATAAGGTAAAGTGGTCAAAGATGTACAAGGCAAAAGGGTGAAAGTGGCCTGGGGATCAGAGAAGCTTCCCTGAGGAAGTGATATTTGAGCTGATGGGTGGAAAATGAGAAGGGAGGAATTTGGCAAATGGGTGGGCATGACGGCCGCCACAGAAGAGAGGATTCCTGGTAGAGGGAGCTGCCTGGGCCCGGAGTGGGTGAGAAGCAGAGAGAAGGTCCACACATCGAGGGCAGAGCTGGGAGTGCCAGTCCTAGATGGAGCTGGAAAAGTCGCCAGGGGTCAGATTAGAAGGGTCTATGAGCCTTCATCCCAAGAGAAATGAGAGGCCTTAAGAGGTTTTGAGCAGGGAAGGCAGGGGTTTGGGGAGCATGAGACGTAATCAGATTTGCATTTTGAAATGCTCACTCCAGCTGCTGTGCACAAAAGGAGCTGGATGGTCCAGAGTGGATGTGGGGGCCCAGTGAGGTGGGAGCAGCCTCCATCTCAAGCAGGAGACATGGATATAAGCTGGAAACGAGGAGCTGGGAGTGAAGAGTAAGTTGAGCAAATGAATTTGCTAAACCAGAGTCTACCAAATCAGATGGATAGAAAGAGGGGACACTGGAAGATGATCAGATTTGGGTAAAATGATCCTGACACCAGTTTGGGACATAATGGCTTTAGGGAGCCTTTGGGGTCTCTAAGTGGGAAGACCAGTGATAGATGGGTCTGGGATGGAGATGTACATGCCCAGAGCCATCTGCACAGGTCTGATGGACAATGCGGACGCGAATGAGATGGCTCTATGTCACCACTCATGGTCACCTCTCCCCAGTCACTCCACCGGGGCCTGCCCCCATGCAAGGAGAGAATGTCTCCACTGCCTCATGGAACCCCTCAGAGCAGGACCAACTCCAGCTGTTACAGGGCCTCCTGTATCATTGGATGGCCACTTTCATACATGTCCGCCCCACTAATGATCCAGGAACAACTTGGGGGAAGACACATGGCTCTCCTCCTAAAGTTCTCGGCACATGCAGAAGAGCCTGGTTCCTGACTGAGCAGGAAGATACAGGCCCACTTTTCTATGCCACCACAAAGCCCAGAAGTACTGTGGCTCAAGAGGAGAGAACGCAGGCCCAGATCTTAGAGCTCCAAATAAAAAGCGTTCTCAGAACCCTCAGAGTAAATGGGTCCCATTCCTACTTTTGCTTCCAATAAACCAAGATGGGTATTGAAAAATTCTTAAGAAACAGTGGTATAGATGTTTTCCCACTGTTACTATAAATAAGTAAGCAATCAGGTATTTATTGGGGATGTACTTCTCTTTTGTTAAAGACTTCTCATGTGAAAGGTTGTTAAAGACTTCTCATGTGATAGGTAGAGAAATGAGTAAACTCTGTCCTTAACTTTTAACACAGCCTCTTACTCCGAACCCAGTGCTCTGGTTATAATTCAGAACAGAGTTGTACGGGTTTTTTTCCTGTGATTATTTGTAAGAAAATAAAAGCCTGACTCCACAAGGAGCTTATAAACTCAAGAAAATACAGGACAAAAATAGATGAAAAGTTACTTCTCTTAGTACAAACAAAGCCACCCCACTAGAGAGTGCCTTTTTTCAATTGGAAAAGGGTACTGCTCCTCTACATAGACAAGGCTCCTCAATGGGTTACAGGATTTGGCTGGATGTAAGCCTCTGTGCCCCTGCCGTGGCCAGATGTCCATGTGCAGTGCACACCATGCTCTACCAATATGTGACAACAGTAATAGGTATTATTCACAAGAAGGGGTCAAGAGAGGATGGGTGAAGCAGGGAATAGGTAAAATATGATGAGGTATGAAAAGAAGGAGCACTGCAAGGAAGGCTAGAGGTACGTCCAGCAGCAAACGAGGTTTGACTAAGGTAAAGGGTGTACCTGCTGGGAGTAAAGAAATGAGCTTGACAAGTCTGCTTGGGGAGTGATTATGGAAGACCCCAAACACCAGGCTAAGCAGTTTATACTAGACCTTGGAGGGGCTGATTATGGACTAGGGATATCACCCCCACATACACACTGGTTAATTTTAGTTATCAATTTGAGTGGCCCTCAGGGTGCCCAGATTAAACGTTGTTTCGAGTGTATCTGTGAGAATGTTTCTGGATGAGATTAGCATCTGAATCAGTAAATCACCCTCCTCAGTGTGAGTGGACACCATGGAATCCACTGAGCACCTGAACAGAACACAGGGTAAAGGAGGAATTTGCCCCTCTTTTTTCCTACCTCACTGCTTAAACTAGTACACCTTACTTCATCTCCCCTGCCCTGGGACTCAGATTTACATCATTGACTCTCCTGGTTCTCAGACCTTCAGACTCAGACTCAACTACCCCGCTGGCTCTCCTGGGTCTCCAGCTTGCAGATCATGGGACTTCTCAGCTTCTATTATCACCAGAGCAAATTCCGCATAATGAATCTCATTTTAGATAGGTAGGTAGGTAGGTAGGTAGGTAGCTAGATAGATAGGTAGATAGATAGATAACCTCTTGGTTCTTTTTCTCTGGAGAACCTTATTATACTCTCTTTTCCCCAGAACAATGCCAGAAAGAGTTGGCTACCAGTATCAGGGCTCAGCAGAGTGTCCACTTGCATCCTGAAAACCCAGGAAGGATACCACTGGAGGAAAAAGCAATAATCTTTGTGCTGACACAGAACCCCAAATGCCATTTAATTGCTTGCATTTGTAGCCTGCTTAAAAATATATATTTTATGACCAATATGTTTATTTTTGCAATAGTCTCATTTGATTAGTAGAATGAGAAAACAACAGGTAAGGGCTTTGGCAAAGGTCAAAGAGAAAATCCACAGTGGCCAAGCTGGGACTGGAACCCAGGTCCCTTATTAAGGATCCAGGGCTCAAGGGCTCTGGCCTCCCTACACTTGGTTTGGCAGGTTCCCTCTTCCACCAGTAACCACACTGACTACTTGAATCTGCCAGTCCTGGGTCCTTTCCAAGAAAAGACAAAGCTTCCAAACAAGCAGTAATGACATTGATTATGCCAAGCCAGAGGCAGGGGATTCTGGATCATTTCCTTAAAATACTTGCTCAGCAGCGCCCATGTCCTCACCCCCAGTACCCCTCATCCCAAGAAAGAAATGTATGGTACTTCATTAACATGAAGAAGAAGTAATTCCCTGTGGATTTCTGCAGTCTCATTTCCCTAGCTTGTCAAATGCCAGCAGTAAGCCGGACTGGTTGCATCGTTAGCTTAACTCTTATTCTGCCGTGGTGTGCAGACTACCGCAGCCTTCCACCACCACCACCATTCCCCTGCCCACCCTAACAGGACAAAAGCAAATCACCTTTGAGCTTCTGGCTGTATCATTCAAAAGATTGCCCTGTTCAATTCGGACTTCATAATATAGTATTCTCTTCTGCTTTTACCAGCTGCATATTTTTGTCCAAGAAAGAACACAAAAGTTATTTTTAACACCATAGTACAAGATACGTGATCGAAATAAAAATTTAAAAAGTAAACAAATAAATGGAAGACTTTCCGATAGGTCCTGCAAAGCCTAAGAAGCATGTCATTCAAAAGCTAATTTTCAGTTATCCTAGTTCCATTCCCCACTTTCCCTGCTTCACCCTTTTATTACTAAGGAAGTTGGGGTGGAAGGGTATTCATCTTTTTTCTCAAAACCCCATCTCTGGCGGCTGAGCTTCTCCACACCTGAATTCACACATCCCCCACATCATGACAATCACCTCCACGATAACCACTCAGGACATCATAAAGGCAATGTGACAGCAGAAGAAACAAGAGCTACAGAGACCCTGTGGGATGCCAATGTCCTGTGTGATCTAAGGGGCTCCCAGGAACAAAGGGAATCCTGTCTTGAGATTTTAGCAGGAAAGTAATTCTTGAAATCTATTCCTGTGTTTCCACATTTATTGAGTTTCAAAGCCTCCTGCAGTACAGGAGCCCATGAATACACACAAAGGGCCACAACATTTCCAGAATGGCGCCACAGCACCTGCACCTGAAAGCAAACTAGTGAAATCAACAGATTTCAACCGAATGACATCAATCCTTACCAACGGTTAGCTCTAACAGAGCTATTTCTGATGGTCAAAAGAGGGGCTCCTGGGACAGTTCCAGGGTTTTACATACAACGATGTGTTCCTGGAAAGTCCTTTTTCTCTTTCTACCTTTTCTTGCCCAAAATAAACGTCCAAAGCTTCAAGCCAAGGTTAGCAGCTATTAATAATTTTGTGGACAGCAGCCAAAAGAAGAGTGGACACACCGTGAGTGTATGACGTGCATGCCACACCAACTTCCCAGAGAGGGGCGGAAGCGCTTTGGTGTGAGAGCGTGGTGAGATGTGAGGTGAATGTTAACATCCGCTTTCTACAGGCACTGCTTTCTGCAAACGGCCCCAGCTTTGGGACTTAAAAATTTCCTTCCAAATACTATTAGATACACCAGGGCTCTCAAAATATGGATTTCAAGTTGGAGACATCAAAGTGCATTATTTACTAAAACCACTGTGGATCTCCCCACCTCTTCTTGCACAAGATGCTATTGTAAAACTCAGGCTGCTCTAATCTCTGTGATTCAAAAGAAAAAAAAACAACAGAAAAAACAAAAAGTGCAGCTTGAAGATGAACTGAACGGTCACAATCTGGAAGCTAAAAAGGAAACGTCACCCAGTAAGCTCCCCAGTTTATTTACTGGCCTTAGAATTCCAGTTTCTATGTGTCTTCATTACCCGCAGAAGGACTCACCTATTGTTCTCTGAATCAAAAATTTAAAACGCAAACAGAAAACGGGGGAGGAAAGGCTTATTGAAGGCCCTCAGAGGATTAATCTTTGCATTTTTCTCATTTTTTCCCTGAATTTGGGGATAAAATCTGTCACGGAATATTTGATCTTAGGGAAACAATGAGTTTGGTTTTATGAACACAAACTGCTTCTGACCATTATTTTAGCAAATAGAATTTCAGAGGCACAGAGCTCTCTCATAGAGGGTTACATTGAATTTTGCATAAACAAAGTAACTCAACCATGTTTCCTCCTGAGACTTAGGAAGTCCAATTGTGTGAATCTCTTGGTTGGTTGACTGAGTGCATGGGTGTGTGCATGAGTGCAAATTTCAGAGCTCTTCTCGGGCATCACACCCTTTGATGCCCTCAAACTTTAACTCGGCTTTTCAAAGTATTTAATTTGGCTTGCTTGTCCATCTTGGATTACCAGTTTCTGCCAACAAAAACAGGAGAGCAAAATTAATTTTAACTAACTTTGCTTTAAAAGAATGTGTCACTCCAGATTCCTAAAAAATAGAATTCTCAAAATGACTGGGCATTGCCAAAGCTTCAAGGAGCCTTCAAGTAGCTATAACTGACTTATCGTGGGCTTATCATGATACCCAGGGAGAAAGCACTTTTGATTATGAAGGAATAACGTTTCTATTAAGGCTGGACACCCTTCCTCCAACCTCACTAGCCAGGCGACAATTGTTCAAACAGGGTCTAACTGAGCACCAGCACTGGGCAAGGAGAATTCTGCTGAATGTTTTGGAAGTTAAAAAAATGTCAGTACATGGTTCCTAAAGAGCTTGTTAGGGGAGATAGGACCTCTATAGACATGTAGAAACCATCAGTTACAATTAAAGTATGCTTTGAAAGTTCTAAGGAGCAGGGAACCACTTCTGAGTAGGGGGATCAGGGTGGGCTTCATAGAAATGTCGTAGTTAATCTGAGAGAATTTGGCAGGAATCAATGGAGAGACATAACATATGCAACAACCCAGAGCCGGAAACCTGAGATATATTTAGAATAATGAGCAGAGGACTGGCTTTGTTGAGTGTCTGTTGGGCTGGGATACAGAACAGAAAAAGGATTTTGCAGGTCAAAGCCATGTACCCAAGAGGGGATATGATCAACCTCTAATCCCAGGATCTGAGTGGGAGTCAGAAGAGAGAAGGAAAGGGATGTCAAGGGCCTCTAGCGAGAGCTCAAAAGGAGACCTCCACAGCCTCAGATTATGAATGTTTCTCCTGCAGAAGTAGAGAAAGGGAAAGGAAACACATGGGCAATTGCAATTATTAAGCCAGGGAGTCTCAGGGCGCTGTCGGCCTGGTGTGAGTTTTCAAAAACCTCCAAGGCACAGCAACATTCACCCAGCAGCACCTTAAAGGCACTGCCCTGCTTCCAACACTCAGACTGACCATGCTACAAATGGCCATGCTGCCATGGCCGCTGCTTCTGGAACGATGCCACTGTCCAAAGACCGCTTCCTGTTAGGAACCATTTGCCTGCCAACCCAGGAGTCCTCAAGTGTTCAGCAAGGTTGGGGACACTTGGTAAGGTCTTCCGCCCCCAGAGTAACAATGGGAAAAGCTCTGAGTTGGAAGTCAAAAGGGTGGTTACTTGGCCCGTCCTGACCTGGATATCAACTCCCTATTGATAGGAGCCTCTTCTTCTCTCAAGGTCCAATTTCACTCTGAAAATGAGCAGCTTATGGACCAAATACCAGGTTCCCTGTCTTGCATTCTGTGATTTGGGATTTAGGGTCCCAAGTTCACGCACCTATGTAAGAGTGAAAGCCTGGGCCTCACCTTGTGTCTCCTGACCCCACGGATCCAGTGTTCTTTCCCCAGCGCTGGTTTCCTCAAGGGGGAGATGTTCACAGTAACCACACACACCCACGGAGTGGCTACTGCATACTAGTGTATCTCTACTCTGTCTAGTTAGTCCTTACATCAATCATCTGACTGAGATAAAGCTATCAAATCAATGTACAGATAGGAAACAAACACAAAAAGATGGAGTCGTTTGCCCATAATCATCAAATTAGTAAATGAGAAACCAGAATTTAAAGTTAGACAGCCCCGTTTCAGGACTCATTATCCTCATCTCTACTCTCCACACTACACAGCAGAATAAGGAGCAGCAGAGCGACATAAGGGACATGGAACCTTAAAATAGAAACCATGGCAGTCTTCCAATGGTGAATTCACATCGCAAGTATGAAAGCTTTCAGAAGAAATATTTTGGTCAGTGTTGCTTGCCTGCCTCACCTCCCCTTTCCCTCCCCACAGATGACCACATGAACAGTCCCTGGGGGGTCATTTATGATCCAGTGGTCTTAACTGTGGTCTGAATGGAGTACGGATAATGACCACATAGAAAATCAGGAGACAATGGCCTCCTGGATGACTCCCCCAGCTCATAAGACAAGGAAAACCAAAACCACCATGGATTATTTTTACTACAAAATAAAACCCAAGAGGAGGTATCCTCTCTAAATCTTCAGGGAGCCATGCTGATATCAACCCTAGGCTCACAGGTGCGCCTGCACGCTTATCCAGTAGAACATATCTCAGACTCACGGTAGTGTCAAGCTGGACGTTAGTTTAAATAAAATAAAGGGAGAGGGTACTCAAAAACTTGAACACTTCTTTCACAGAACCATACTACATAATTTCTATAGCCTCTTTTACCTATGACATATAAGATCTCTATTCGAGGAGATTTAGGAGTTATTTTTGAGCAGATTTTCCTATCGCTAATAAAAATGTATTAAGAACCCTGGACAAAAACTGGTAAGCCTCCTTCTAGTCCAGTGCTTTCACCAACTGGCCAGTTGACCTTGGCTGGTCATTTGACTTTGCCAAGCCCTGGATCCTCGTCCACAGCGAAAGGGCTGATCTTCCAGAGTTCTGTGAGCCAACCAAGGACCAAGAGCCCTTGAATTGTGTGTTTTGCTAGACAGATCCACAGAACAAAATTGTGATCCAGGGGATTAAATTTGAATAAAAAACAAGAGGCAATGAATGCTCTGAAAGAGGAATTAAGTTCACATCAAAATCTGCGCCTCTGTCTGCTTCTGGAAGCTTGGCTTGGCACTGATCTACTGCCAAGCCTTGAGGGCTCCTCAATCTAGCCACACAGCAGGGAAAGTGAAGCCTCCTTCCCTGGGAGGATGTTGGCGTGAAGCAAAGCACTGAAATCCTCAGTGACCTCCCTAGAGGGAAGGTTTGCCTCCTTCCCAGAGAGAGCTTCAGCAGTGCAGAGAGCATAGTATCTGAGGTAGTGAATAGGGTGGACATGGCTGAGTGGAAAGCCAGATAGGAAACACTAGCCTTTCGGGGCTGGGGACGGGAGCCCCCCTGCCCTTCACACTTCATCATTCTGCCTTAGCAGACTACGGGTTTTCCCCAAGTTCTGCCCGAAAAACCTTGTCACATTCTTGATGGCCACACACCTGCGTGATCTCTGGCTGTTTCTCCTTACCCTTGTAATCCTGGATTGTATTTACCAAAATGTGTATTCCTCTGAGTCTTTAGGATTTTTCTAATGCTGTTCTATGGACGTGGATTAGCTTTGTTCAGAATTCAGTACTACTTTCAATGTGTAGGGTTATACTTAGTTAACTTAAAAAAGAACTTGACATTTCCAGCTGCTTAAGAGTGAAAGGCACTGCTCCTTCATTAGTTCATTACACACTTTCCCTAGACACATAAAAACAGAGGATAGAAGGCCAGCATTCAGTGTGTTGTAGCAGGGTTCCTGCCTGGGACCAGACAGCCCAGTTTCTGCTGATAAAATATAAAGTTCATGAGGGCAGTAGTATTATAGTTATTCCATACAGCCAATAATTAGAACAGCTTCTGGCACATGGTATGTGCTCAGTAAATCTTTATAGAATGGATGGGTAGATGGGTGGGTGGATGGATTGATAGATGGATGGAAGGAAGGATGGAAAGAATGATGGATGGATGGATGGATGAATTCCACCTCCAAACCCTGGGATACTCTGGTTCTTCAGCCTATGTCAGTAATACTCTCACCTATCTGATTCTCACTAGTCACTATCTCCTAACACCTCCTGCTGTCATCTCACCTCCATATTTATCTGTCCCAGGGGCCTCCATACTGGTATAATGACTGCTTTTTTTCTTAATAAGATGAGTTTTAAGATAATAATAAAAGCTATCATTTGTTGAATGCTTAACTATATTAATCACTATGCTAGGGACTTTTAAATGCATCAACTCTTTCCAACTACAAAACAACCCAAGGTGATCATGTTATTAGGGGAAACTGAGGCAGAGAGAGTATATGTTTTGCCTAAGACTACCTACCTACCTGGTAAGTGGCAGGGGCAGGGCAGGGGGGAGTGTAGTTTCAAACTCAGGCAGTGTGGTTCTGGAGGTAATACCTTTAAACGCCACACCTGCTGTGTAAACTTCAGGTCTGCTCATAACTAGAGCATTCATTATAGATCTCTTAACCAGAGGAAAGGACACTCAAGGTCCACATGCCTTAAGAATTACCTGAAGCACTTCATGCTCCACTAGGTTCTCAAGGCCCTACTGGCTTCCTATGTTAGTTTTCATCTGAATCCCTGAAGAGTATTCTTCAAGGTAGAAGAATTGCAAGTGACAGTGTAAAGTCTACTCAGGTACCAAACTTTGTATCTGGTAGAGAGCAACAGGCAGAAAGAGCTCAGCCTAATTAGATATTTATATAAGCCTTCATTACTACCGTATGCCAGTGCCTATTTTATTTGGTCTGTAATGGATGCCTAACGCCGTTGAGTTTATGAACAATTTGTTATAAATGAATGACAAACAGAAAAAACAGAACTTTAAGAACTTTAAAGACAACTTAATAGGAAAATTCAAGTGAAAACCCTATTTTTTGTTAGACAAAGAGATGTCATTATTCGTTCAAAACATGTATCTTCAGTGTCTGCTGTGTTCCTGGCAACTCGCCGGTCGTGGTGGGGGACAAAGAAAAACTATTACTAGAGACCCCTCAGTCAGAAGTTATTGCTGAAGTGGGAAACAATATTAAAAACTGGAAACAACGAGATTGTAATATATTTGAACTTCATAAAAACATTTGACACTACCCTGTGTCTCAGGATAATCAAATGTGCTCTAGACTTTTTCCAATGCATTTAAAATTATTTGACTTAGGTTAAAATGGTCAAATTCATTGTAGAGTTGAGAAAATGAAGCACAGAAAGGAAGGTCATTTACCCATAATCACACATGCACTACCTGTCGTGCCAGGATTTAAAGGCAGTCAGTCTGACACCAGAACCCATTTCCTAACCTGTACTGTCCACAGTAGAATAAGAGCAGCATAGGAACTTTAGGTGACATAGACACATGACAAATTTATATACAAATATATTTGCATATAGAGGTACGGTTTTGTTTCATTTCTGTGTATGTGTTTTATCATAAAGGGATCATACACTCTGTGCTGCTTCGTGAATTGCTTTTTCTTACAGCATATGTCTTGAAGATATTTCCATACACTTGCAGAATACATCAACTTTATTTGTTCTAGCAGTGTTTTCCATGGTATAGATATTTAAGTTTCTTCCTACTAATGGAAAATTAAGGTTGTTTATAGTTTTTCACTTATAATTCTTCAGTTAACATTTGTGGGTGCATGCACATGTATGAATATTTCTTTTTCCTCAGAGATTTTATTTATTTATTTGAGAGAGAGAGAGAGAGAGAGAGAGAGAGAGAGCACGAGAGGGAGGAGAGGGTGAGGGACTCAATCCCAGAACCCTGGGATCATGACTTGAGTCAAAGGCAGATGCTTAGCCAACTGGGCCACCCAGGTGCCCATGTGTGAATATTTCTGATGTATATATTTAGAATAGTAAAAATGTTTGTTCAAGGTAAATCAACATTTTTGCAGTGGATATGTCATACGTTTTTCCACCTTGGTCAAGGACAGAGCTAAAGTCACTATGCTGATGTGGGCTCTGGAGATAGGCATTATGGATGAGTACCACACACCTCATAATTATATAAAGTATGTCACACTTTCCACACATTATCTCATTTATCTTTATAATAGCTATGAGAGAATACTATTCTCATTTTACAGATAAGGAAACTGAGACATAGCAAAATTAAGAGGTTTGTCCGGGGTCATTGCATAAATTAAAACCAGAGCTGCAACTAGAAAAAAAAAAATCTCATTTGTAATTTGGGGCTGTTTCCTTTAAAACCACAGTGGTACAATAATCTGTATATAATAAAATTGGATTTGTGTTCAGTTGTTAACAAACTCATGTATACAAGTTTTAAAGAGTGGGCAAAACGAACATAGTTATGGATTACAAGTTTTGAGGACAGAAATGAGTAAGAGAGGATGTAAAGTGTTTTCTAGCTTAAAAATGCCATAATATTCTGATCCTAGAGAAATAAAAATAAACTAAAATGAAGAGATGAGCTTGATGCTAGAAAAAAAATGGAAATTAAAAGTAAAAAGAGTCCAGAAAGGGTGGTTAGAATGGGAGACTCCTACAAAAAGTGGTCCCGCAAGTCCCCATAAAGATTTGCAAAAAAGAAGCCCTCCAAACATACTTGCTGTCTTGAAGCAACTAGAGTAACCCAGACTCAACCTTCTCACCTAAAAATAGTATTCAGCTTAGAAGTTTTTTCTCTAAACTGAAAGGTGGAAGTGACAATTACCTGATCAATAGAGACTCTCAAGTTGAATTCTTCTCAAAGATAATTTACTCCAAGTAAAAGATTCTACTGTTAAGTATTACTTATGTTTGAACAATAGGTATCATTAGGTAAGAGAATTCTGAAGAGGAATGAGTAAGCGTCTCAGAAGAAATGAATAGAGAAATCTGTTCTTGATCATCTTGATCAGAGTAATGACAGAAGGAGGAAGAAACCTATAATGATGTTTTGATAAACTTGCTCAGTCAGATGCCCTAACATTTACATATAAGTTTCAACTAAAGATTCTGCCAGGATTTGAGATATCCCCTCTCAACAGCTGTCAAAGACAGAAGGCCCCTTTTCTCAGCTCCTTTCACTTGGCTAGTATATAATTTATCTATAAATTGTTACTCTCCTCCAGTTCCAACTGTATAAATCACAAGATGAGAAAAAGTTGGACAGGAACTCATGCTGCATAGTGTCTTTGAAAATGGTTGTCTTGGAAGAGGCCTTTTGAAAACATGTAAGCTTTCACTACCAGCATACAGTTAGGAGGAAATTTTAAAAATTGAAATTGTCCTTTCAAGACACATATTTCTGCAAACTATATGGTTCTTGAGGAGAAGGTCTTGGACTAGGAAAACAGTCGGCAACAGATGCACCCTGTTATTGCCTGCCACCAGGAGTTTGCACTGGAATTTACAATTTTGGCTTTAAGCGGGACACTGAGTGCCTTGGCAACCCTGTATAAAAGATTGGCTGTGAACTTTGCCAAGGACTTATTTACATTTCAGCTGACCAAGACTTTTAATAATCGTCTGACTTCCAAAGCACCTATTCTGAGGTCTTCTGCAGTAATCCATGGGAAACAAAAGCCTTCATTCTCTTTTAGAGTTCTCCCTGGGCTCCAGCAAAGAGTCTCCTCTCTCTAAGGATTCTTGATAAATATATAGCTCATAAGGTGAGCGAGCAAGGGGTTCAATCTGTGACAGGAAGAAG
The DNA here is from genome assembly GCA_004023965.1 of Spilogale gracilis. Lineage (NCBI taxonomy): Eukaryota > Metazoa > Chordata > Mammalia > Carnivora > Mephitidae > Spilogale > Spilogale gracilis. The sequence goes on from PITA01003627.1 coordinate 60,711, forward strand.
AGAAAACTATGATAGCTTCATAGGACTCTCAACAGATGCTCAGTGCACTGAGGGCTTGAAGGAACTATGAGATTGTGGTTGCTGTGGCAACCATGCAGGCCAAAATGAACAACAAAATTAATAGTCCTAACGGGCTTCGGTGGCGTCAACAGGATAACACGTCCCCTTACTGGGGAATGCGTACACTCAATAGTGATCCTACTTAGATATGGTTCTCATGTAAGGAAAAATAGTGTCTGATAATAGCAAACCAACAGAATAATGGCCACGTACTTGCCACATAAACTTCTCCAAGCCAAGGCCAAGGGCTGTGTTATTCTGCCTCCCTGCTAAAGTTAAGAGGCACCTTTCAAACTCCCAGTCCTTTTTGTGACTATTTAATTTTATCATGCTATTGCTTGTATCCTATCGAGCTTTTGTTGTAAGCAGATAAAGGTTAAGAGGGAGCTGAGGGGACGCAGAATGAGATACAAGAAGGAAAAAGTAAAATTAGCTATAGCATACAACTGGACCCTGCTCGGCCTTGAGGAAGGCATAATATGTATTAATTAAGCAGATTAATATGTTACTTCCTAAAGGGATTATTCTAGACAGTAGCAAGTAAGTTTAAAACAGGTAAGAACTTTTTTTTTAAAAAACTAAGGCTAGTTGAGCTATTGCTCTGAATAACTGAATGAATTTTATCCACCGGTAGAGATAGGGAATGGGGGAGAAAAGTTCTTTTAGGATGTTAGATGTTATTAAAAATCCATTGGGGTAAGCAACTTTTAGGTCTTGAGAGGTTTTTAAGAAATTGCCCAGTTACGGTCTATTAATTGAAAACTGTACAATGTAGAGTTCATGTGATACAATGGCCTTTCAGATAAGGGTAATATTTGGACCTAATTTTAGGCAGAAGTTTCATTCTCCAAATGTTTATTATAATTATGTGACAGAATCAGTTACTCCAGTAGTTAGAATGAAGAAAATATTTCAGGTTAAATAATTCATCCAAAGTTCTGGGCCTACACTGGAAATAAAGTTCTATGTCAGATAATATTGAATTAAATGTTTAAAGCCTGATGCTAATGAGCCCAGTCACATACATGGGTCAGCTGGGAGAGTTAGGTCAGTTCTACAATCACACGCCAGTCCCTTCATTCAGAAATACATCTAAATTAGCCAAACATAATGAGCTCCATGCAAATCCACCATGGCTCAGAATATATACATAGCTAATAACAGATCAAGATTTTTTTTTTTAATTTCAGAGGTAGAGTTCAGGTGCATATGACACCCCAGTACTCATTACATGGAGTGCCCTCCTTAATGCCCATCACCCAGTGACCTACAGAATGGGAGAAAATATTTGTAAATGTCTTATCTTCTTCTTTTAGGGAGAACAAAGCAGAACTTGTGATGAGCACCAGGTGATGGATGGAACTGCTGAATCACTATATAGTACACCTGGAATTAATACAATACTGGATAGTAACTATACTGGAACTAAAATAAAATAAAATTTTTAATTAAAAAATAAAACAGCCTAAATTGGACAATAGTCTTAGGAAACATAAATATGGAAATTCATTCACTGTTTAAAATATACAAGTTGTTCTGAAGTTAAATATTTAAAAATTTTAAATAAATATTTATCTTTTTAAAAAGGAATGAAGCACACATACCTTTATGTTTACAAATACCAGGTAATAAATCATTTTTTAAAAATGCTCTAAGTAGATAATTGAGCACTATAGGATGTGAGTTAGATTCACAAGTATTGCTCTTTCTGACTTTACAATGTGAGCATGAACACAAATTAATTTTGCAAAGAAGCAAATAAACTATCTTCATTACACAGAAGCAAAGGAGTATATGGTTTAAAAACTGTTTTATGAAGTGGTGAGAGTCACACATAAGGATAAATTGTCTTCTTAAATGTTCTTTTCCCTCTCTACCCATACTCCATAAGGACATCCTGTTGTTATAAGACTGTTATATATTTTATGGAACACAGTTAGGTAACAACATAAAAGTAACCATATATTAGTTATAGTAAAAATCTGCCATTGTTGAGGTCCCATTTCTTGATCCTATAAGTGCTGGTCACATGGATGTATTCACTTTTATGAAAGTTCAGCAAACTCTATACAATTTTCTGGATGTATATTAAATTTCAGCGAAGTTCTTTGAAAACCTTTTCTTGTGTCTGCACTGCTGAAGTCTCTACAAATAGTTATAGGCTGTTTTAAACCGCCACATTTATTCCTATAAACGTGAAGATAAAACATGCTTTGTAATATAATCCTATTCTAAGGGTACCAAACAAGTTCATTATTTAAATAAAAGAAGTGGATTGTAGCTCTGGCTTGGCCACTAACTAGTGTTAGAATCTGAGCCTCTCTGTGCCTCCTGCTTCTCTCCCAATTAAAAAGGGCTGGATGAGTTACAGTACAGTGTCTCTTTCAGCTTCAGTATTACTGGATACTGGGTAACAGGCCAAATAAGAAGTGAGAATCCTTTGGTGAATCTTTCTGTAAAGCAACAACCCACTTCCTGGTTTATGTCTTTTGTAAACAAGAATTTAATGGGGGGAGACAGCTGGAGTGAACAAAAACCCAATTGACCCATACGACTTGGCTGTAAACAACAAGAAAGCCTTAGTCTAGTCACATCATGTTGGAGCCCCAAAGAAATGAGAAGCTGCTAAGCATTTCCCCCATTAAAGTCTGAAAAACAGTAAAAGGGGCATTAACCTCTTCCTCCCAAAAGAACTGTGCAGGGTTTTCAGTGGAGCTAAGTTTAGTCAAAGGATCACTCATTCCATAAACATTTATTGAGCATCGGATGAACACCAAGCAGAAGCTGTGGGGGATAAAGCTGTGGGGGATAAAGCAGCAAAAGAGCCAGACAGAACACAGTGCAACAGGTCTCAGGAGCTTGTGGGGGACACAGTAAATAATCAATTATATCTCTTGCCCATTTTTTGATGTGTTCATCTTCTTTTTGGGTGTTGAGTTTGAGGAGTTCTTTATAGATCTTGGATACCAGCCCTTTGTCTGTAGTGTCATTTGCAAATATCTGCTCCCATTCTGTGGGTTGCCTTTTTGTTTTGTTGACTGTTTCCTTTGCTGTACAGAAGCTTTTTATTTTGATGAAGTCCCAGAAGTTCATTTTTGCTTTTGTCTCCTTTGCCTTTGGAGACGTGTCTTGAAAGAAGTTGCTGTGGCCGATGTCAAAGAGATTACTGCCTATGTTCTCTTCCAGGATTTTGATGGATTCCTGCCTCACGTTGAGGTCTTTCATCCATTTTGAGTTTGCCTTTGTGTGTGGTGTAAGAGAATGGTCTAGTTTCAATAATCAATTATAGGGGGATTTGTATATTCAGTGCTGTGAACGGAGATGTGGAAGATACAGTATGAGCAAGCACAGGAGGGGCACATAACCCCATAGGGGACTGGGATAGGGCCATATTAGGGAAGTTTTCTGGAGCAAACAATGTCTAAACAATGAGTAAAGTTAGCCACATAACCATGTTTACCTCTCATGTTGGAAGCCAGGACAGCCTCGGACAGGCTGAGGAGCCAGACTCCTTAGCTTCAACTCTACTTGAACCTGGGAAAGCCTCCTACACTCTCACTAAGTCTCAGTTTCCTTATTCACAAAATAGGAATAATAATAGTACTCAGGGATTCTTTAAAGGATTAAGTGAGAGAATCCATGTAAGCCCTACTAAGCACAAAGCCTAACTACTACCAGTGTCATTATTAATAGTGAGACAGATGTGAGGAGGGGACCACAGAACATCTCTGCATCAACTTCCCCCAGGGAGGACAAAGAATATAGCCATTTGGTGTCCTGAGAGTAGTCCCGTCTAGCTAGAGAGAAGAAGGGAGGAAGTGAGGAGCTCAGGCTGAAGCCGGAGCAAAAGGCCCTATACATTGTGTTAAGGAGTTTGGAATTCATCCTGAAGGAAGGAGGAACACTGAACTGTTCTAAAAGGAAAGGCTCATGATATCCACTATCCACATTTACCTGTAGGGGAGAAGCATGCTGCCCACCGAAAAAAAAAATTAATTTACCCCAAAGCATTTAAAACCGTATCCACTACCCATTTTCCTCTACAGAGGCTGAGGTCCAGTGGGAACTCAATAGCTTGCCAACATCCTGGGATTCCCTTCCCTTGGTGAGCTGGATACACTGAAGCTCAAATAGCCACCCTGAATTCAGGAGATGCATTGCCAGAATAATGTAATTTCACCTAAGAGACCCAGTTCAGAAAATTAACATTGTATATCTTTCATGAGCCATGAGTTGCAATATACCTCAGGCCTCTCTTGAGTCATTAAATTTGCTCTATTAGATCACAGAAAATCCCAGACAACTAGCCCTGTGGTGGCTAGATTTTATAGAACACAGACTCTTTTTTCTAGCAGGAAGGAAAGTCAGCATAAGCCACAGCAGAACCTTCCAAACATGGGTGCAAGATAATTCTTCTCCGGTACTTCTCAGTCTCTTAAGCCTGGCCTCTAAGGAGAACTTTAATAAGAACAAACCAAGGCTCCTTGGGATGAGTATTAGAGAGAAGCCCATAATGGATAAATGTAAGGACTGACAGGAGTCAACACTTTCAAATGACCTGGAAGAAGAAGTAAGCAGTAAGTCTCTGACGCAGACACCCTTATGTGCTTCTGGATAGTTTAATGCCAACGAGCTGAGGACCATTTGTAGAGGGAGTAGCCAAGAGGATGACAGAGGTAATGCAAGGGTATTTGGAAGAGAACTCAAACCCTCCTTGTCAAAGTATGAACTACCAGTCAGAACCCAAAAATGACTCCTGGAGTTAGGGTATGGCCCCGGTTAGGCTATCAGAGCCAGAAAATGTGGGTTATCATCAAAAAATGCATGGAAAGCAAAAGAGAAAGCAAATCACCATTCTTCAGCCCTGTCAATCAATATAGAGGCACATCTGCTCCCGAGATGCTGTGTGGCTTCATGGCTATGCTCCAAGATATAGAAAACAGAACCTGCCCGCATGTTTCTACATCTCCACCAGACTCCACTTGTCAACCAGACTCAGTGAAATCGAACACAGTGTTTTGCACACAGCAACAAAACTTAAATATCAGCAACACGCACCATTTTGTTTTTGCATTTAATGTGTATTTACTGGAAACTGGCTAAATGCAAGGCAGCATGCTAGCAACTGGGGGTGACATCAAGGATGAGATATGAACACTGACCTCAAACGGCTTACTGTCTAGTACATGAAATAAGATATGGACATTATCTACAACACAGGGCACAAAGTAATAAAAACCACAATGGAGAGTAGATAAATTGTTACAGCCCATGCATACTTAAAGGATATTATTATGGCAATAAATCATATATATATACATATATATAACAGATGTATTTTTATTAACCTCATTCATTTTAAGGTTTAACCTGGACAGTGATGGTCACTGATTTTACTAACTGACAATTCCATTAATGCCCAGAACCAGCAGCTGATACTGATCAGGTCATGGTGGCAATAGGAAGATGAGAAGTTTCTGAATGAAGATGAACTCTGGGGCTCCTATTAATAATGGATATTCAGAAGAATTTTTTCTTCTCTCTCTTTTTTTTTTAATGGCAGAAAGTAGAAGGGAAACCGAGCTTTTGAGTGAAATCCGTCATCATTTCTGTTGCCTTTGCCCTCAGGGACTTGGTTTATCCTGCAAGACACATGAGCTGTGCCCTAAAACACTCTTTAATGGAGGGGAATAAAAATCAGGCTCATTGTTGGACGAAGCAGCTAGCATTCTGTTTCCAACTAAGTCAGCTTAGAGAAGCCATTTACTATATTACAACTCTGTCCTCCCCTGCCTTAACCCACACCAAAAGGTCCACATTGGATCTAGGAGATTAATTCCACTTGTGGAAGCCAGCTCTAGCAAACCCTCATAATCAGAGTTCAAGAGAGAAATCACTGGTACTACAGGGCTTGAGAAAGAAATGTGTTTTGAAGTAGGAAATTTCTGTTTCTTAAAAAAAAAAATTCTGTTTCCTCCAAGTAAGACACTCCAAGGAAACTACCTATGGAAGAGATACAAAGCCCTCTCACTCTTCTGTGTGTGCTCTGCCACAAGAAATGGACTTAATGCTGCTGGCTACCTTTCTAGTCAGCAACGTCTACTTCTTCATAGACTCTTTAATCAATGCAAATACATGGCCTTGCCCCCTTCTCCACCATTCCCACCATTATGTTGCCTTTTGCCTCTGTGTCTGTTGTGGTGGGCATATTTACCCAGGTGTCTCTTGTTAACAGAATGCATTTAACTGGGAATCGAGTTCCTAAATGTAATGAAATCACAGAACAGAGAAAACCTCTTAAGAACATGTATTTAAAGAGAACGAAGATCTTCAAGTGTATGACATTATTAAAAATATCAGCAATGAAGTCAAGGAAAGAAGTATTTATCTATTGAGTTTCTACTGTATCAAGGCATGCTACTAGATGATATGTGAGATCTTTTTAAAAGTTGAATACATGGGGGCACCTGGGTGGCTCAGTTGGTTAGTGTCTGATTCTTCATTTCGGCTCAGGTCATGATCTCAGGGTCATAAGATAGAGCCTGATGTCAGGCTCTGCACTCAGCCCAGAGTCTGCTTGAGATTTTCTCTCCCTTTTCCTCCCTTGACTCTTTCTCTCCAAATAAATAATTAAATAAAATCTTATTTTAAAAGTTGAGTTTATGGCCCCTTTTTTCTTTCTAGTTATTTATTTTTATTTTTTATTATGTTATGTTAGTTACCATACAGTAGTACATCATTACGTTTTTATGTAGTGTTCCATGATTTGCTATTTATGTATAACACCCAGTGCTCACTACAACACGTGTCCTCCTTAATACCCATCACCACGCTACCCCAACTCCCTAGCCCCCTCCCCTCTGAAATTCTCAGATTGCTTCCCAGAGTCGATAGTCTCTCATGGTTCATCTTCCCCTCTGATCTACCCCCTTCAGTTTTCCCTTCCTTCCCCAAATGTCCTCCATGTTATTCCTAAGTTAACATATGAGTGAGCCATATGATAGTTGTCTTTCCTTGCTTGACTTATTTCACTTAGCATAATCCCCTCCAGTTCCATCCATGTCGATGCAAATGATGGATATTCATCTTTTCTGATGGCTGAGTAATATTCCATATCCCATTGTATATATGAACCACACCTTCTTTATCCATTCATCTTGTTGAAGAGCATCTCAGCTCCTTCCACAGTTTGGTTATTTTGGACATTGCCATTATGAACACTAGGGTGCACATGTCCCTTCTTCTCACTATGTCTGTATCTTTGAAGTAAATACCCAGTAGCATATGGTCCCCCTTTTCAAGAAGTTTATCATCTAGTTGAGAAGAGAAGTTTAAAAGTACACGGAAATGAGATAGAAGATTTACTATTAGAACAGTATCAAGATGTCTATTAAGTTCGGGGAGTTTAAGGAATGAAGGAGAATGAGAACAAATGTTAAATGTCACTTCAGAAGAGCTTGAAGTTTTGGAAAATCACCAAGGCTTTAGGAATTCCTGCCTTTCAGAAAAAGAAACCCACCTTCCAAGACAGGGTGTCGCTGATGGTCTGACTAGCAGGAGTTTCCGTTTTTGTGTTGTTTTTGGTCTTTCTAATTTTATGATTTGCGCTAAAATATAGCATGGGGCACTTAACCTTATAGATATTGTCCCCCATCCAATCTCTAAAGATGATTATTTTTAGAAAGAGTTTCAATTAATTACGGGATACTTGCCTTATTCAAATCATCTTTCATTTGGTTTTTTATTTTAAGGACACTAGAGGTGAGCATTACCTACTCTGGAGCCTCTAAAATCTATAGTAGGAGCCACAGAATCACAAACGCATTCTCTGCTTCATAAGATAGGAATGCTATTTTAGAAAAGGGCAGATTCTATGTTGCGGGTGTTTTCATAAACAATTGCACTTGTAACTTCAGCTCACACAAAACAGAAATCTTAATTGTCGACTAAAATAACTCTTAAACTTGAGTTTTAAAATGTCATATTTTGGGGAATCAGTGTTTCTTTCTCTCTCTCTCTCTCTCTCTCTCTCTCTCTCTCTCTCTCTCTCTCCATCTCTAATATGCAAAGAGCCCAGAAAGGTACAAAACTTGGAAGAGACATCAAAATCAAAGTTGAATATCTGGATTCAAACTGCAAAGGAAGAAAGGGTATTTTGGAAAATCTCAAGAGCTATGTCTATGGTTATTGCTTTAAATCAGTTTCAGCACACATTGCATTTTAAATAAGTTGTTTGCCTGGTTTGTGTTATTTTTAATAAATAAACATAAAACTGTAATCTTAAATGCATGGTGAGAATCTAGATAATGCTTTTACTTTTATAATTGAGAGTAGCTGCATCTCAAAACATCGTGAGTCTGTGGGAAAGCTGCTGTGGGAAAGACACCGTACTGCATTCAAAATACTAAGGGTGGAGGACTTCCTGAGGAAAACACCAGGGCACCTATGGTCAATGCACCAGTCTTTCTAAGTTTTTATTTCATCCTTCTAGAGGTCCCAGAAATATGGACCAAGGAGTTCATATGTTTAGAAAAAGGGAGAATCAATTGTTTTGCTGCTAAATTACAAACAAAAGCATCCCCAAACTATCTGACTTCATATACACACACTGAAATTCTAACGTCACAGTTCAAAGCTTCTAAGTCTAATTACTGTGCCAGTATTAGGACTATAATGCACCCCATTCTTGATTATTCAAAGACTAATTATCTAGGCCAGGCACTTAAGCTTGTCCCTATTCCCTTGGTTTTCTGCCATTTGGTTATTTTAAGGTTCATGGCCTCTTCATATGCCGGGCAGAGGAAATAGAAGATGAGACTCAAATCAGCAAATTTTAACTTCTCATGTGATCTACCCAAAATTTGGGAATAGAGGAGGAGGAGCTAAGAGGACAACTGAGGTTCTTTATGCATTTGATTTACTCACCGTGTTATCTTTCTCCAAAGATAAGCTGGCAAGATGTCTTGAATTAAGTAAAATAACACTTGATTTTGACTCTGTGACCTTCCTATTGTTTCACTTTATTGATTAGTTTTGTCCCTCGGATCCCAGTTCTTCCTCCCTTTGTCCTTTCTTCTCCCTTTCTCACAGTCAGCAGGAGTTACCTTTATTTATTAAATGATAGTCCTTTTATTTCTGACTTTGAAGGGGAATCCCTAGGATTTCCAGGCCTTTCTTGTCACATTTTTAACTCGACCAAATTTGCTAAGCTAGACCCTCACCTCTATATGCTTACCCCCAACAGAGAACAGGGTGCACTCCTGTAATCCCTCCCTTGGCTGAAGCTTTATTATGTCTTGTCACTTTAGATACTCATACAGATATTTAAGATGACCCACTATCCAGCCACACAGCTCTCTCTACTCCCACTCCGTACCTCTGTAAGGCAAAATCCTAGCCAATAGATACAAATCAAAGCATCACTTCTTTCAGTTCTGCCTCCCCATATTATGCCAAAGCCTGACAACAGTTTCCTACAGCTCAGACTGTTAAGGATTCATCAGGGATGAAAGATTCCTGAGAGAAGAATATACCTGTGAATAAAACACCCCAAATTCAAAGAATTCATCTTCCATTAGCTTCATGGAGGTATCAAAACCCTTGTTAAGACTGTAATTTTTTTTTGTCCAGATTAGAAACCACAGGTCCTAGACATAGCCTCAAATCTGAAGGGTAATGACCAGCCATCCTCTCTACCCCAAGCCTAAAAGGTGTATCATGGTTCCAGGATCATGAGTGAAGAGCAGAATTCAGGCTACAGGTCACAGGCTCCTATTGCATTGTCTCATAGTTTATTCTAGTCTGGTCTATGTTATGTGGTGAGATGACTCACATATCTATATATGTATAGCTTCGTCTACATCTATACCTACACCTATATCCATATATCTCTATCTATATCTATGCCTATATCTGTCTGACAGACACTGTCATATGTAATCCTCACAGAGACTGTGAAATAGGTACTATTAACACCTATCACGCATGAGAAACTAAGGCTCAACTTGCCAGAAAATGGCAGAGGTGGCTTCAAACCCAGACTGTCTGACTCCAGAGTCCATGTTCATTCCATTACATTACTATACACGCCAGCCCTGTATCAAGTCTGATTCCCCCATTTTTCCCAGATCTTATGTTGCCATCAGCTAAAGCTTATTAGCCAGTCCACAAACAAGCCCTCATTCCTATGACAACCAACCACTTAGACCTCCCATTTAAGACCACTCTAACTCCACCCCAGGTTGCAGATTATAGATCCTGCCCAGGATTCCTCAAACCAGGGCAGGGTCCCCATTAAGAAGACTATTTTCCAGGTGGCCTTTTTACAAAGTTGACAGTTAAGAGCTAAGGGACAGGATATAAAATGGTGTTAACTTCAGGTGTGCAAATAGATTATGGGACCATAGATGACAAAGAAACAGAAATAACCTAGAAAGTTGACACGAACAGAAAGATGCCAGTGAGTAATAGAATACAGCAATAATTGATACAGTAATTAAAATAAATAAAATAAAATATTCTAGACATTCCTGAAAGACACAAGGTAGACTTGAACAAATAGAAATTTTCCTCTAACCCTGGATGGGATGATTCAACATCGTAAATACGTTGGCTCTAAGTTTATTTATAAATTTAATTCAATATCAATAAAAATGCTAACAAGACTTTCTGTGGTATTGGGCAAGTTGAAACTAAAGTTCATATAGAAAAACAAACATGCAAGAAAACTCAGGAAAATATGGAAAAAGAAAAACCATGAGGTTGCGGTGGGAGGGGGAACTAGTCCTCACCAGACTTTAAAGCATGCTAGAGGAAGCCTGAAAATTCCTATGTAGTCTACAGGTTAGAGAAAAGCTTTTAATCATTGTTTAAAACCCAGAAATGATTGAAAAGAAAGATTAATAAATTTGGTTACATAAAAATAAAAGTTATTGTATGGCAAAAATAAAGTCAAAAGGCTTTGATAAGCTAGAAGAAAATATTTGCAACATGTACCACATAAGCAGTTAATATTCCTAATACATAAAGAACTCTTAAAAAGCCAAAGACAATGGCTTAAAATGGAAGAATTACATGATCTCACACACACACATGCACACATGCACACACACACACACACACACACACACACACAATCTAAAGTGGTCCTTAAACAAATACAAAGTGATCAAATTTACTCATAATTAGAAAAATACAAACTTAAACACAGAGATGCCATTTCTCATTTATTAGATTGGTGAAAAATTTAAAGTATCACAACATATTCTCTTGGCAAGCTCATAGGGAAACAAGCACTCACATACATTGCTGATGAGAAGGCAAACTAATGGACAGTTCCGGAAAGGAATTTGGCCATATCTAACAAAAGTACATATGCATATACCTTCTGACTCAGCAATTCCACGTCTAGGATTCTAGCCTGAAGATATATCTCCAATAATACAAAAAATACAGATCGACAAGATAACTCATTGCAATAATGTCACTGCAAAATATTAGAGACAATCTAAATGCCCATACCCAGGAGAGTAACTGAAAAAACTGGTTCATCCACATGCACATGGAGTACTGCATGACACACAGTAGTAAAAAAGGAAAAGGAAGATCTCTGAACTGATAAGGAGGGATTTTCAGGACATATTGTTAAGTAGAAAAAAAAAAGAAAGTACAAAGGGAGTATCAACAGTATGTTACCCTTCATGTATGAAACACAGGAAGGGAAGAACATACATACCTGCTCATTTGTGCAAAAAGGATACAGGAAGGGATAACGCAGTGACCAATGAGCGTGGTTACTTTCTGGTTGTTGGTGGAACAGGGAGGAAAAAGGGGAGCATGGGAACAGGTGGTAAGGAAGAGGAGAGCGACTTTCTCTGAATATACCTTTTTATATAACATGAACTCTTAGAACCACAGTAAAATTTCATGGTAATATATATTTTGTGGATATTGAGAACTAGGTTCCCTACTGTCAGAGAAAGAAGCTACAACTCAGGAAAAGAGAAGGGCTAGAACAAACCCTGCAGGGTTAAAGTGGAATCAGAGGTATCAGTATAAACCCATGGGTCTTAATATACCGACAGATGGATATATACAGGAATAAATTATACACACACACACAAACACACATTTGAATTCATGTGTGATCATCCATGTACATACACTTCCTCATTCTATCCACTGAGAGAGCATAGGGAAAAACTGACTCTTGGTCATTTGGGCACAGACACGTAGTGCCCAGGTCCTGGTTTCTAAGTAACATTCTCCAATGAAAGGGACCTGGGCTCCTTGGAGAAGTGGTCAGTTCTCCAGCTGGAAAAGGGAAAATACAAGATGAGCCTGGAACGTCTTGTGTGTCAGAAAGTGAAAAAGTGTTCAGAAAAGCAATGGACCTGTTAAAGGGACATGGAAGTCGACCTGAAGGAGCTCCTAACCACCAAAGCTGGAACCGTCTAAGCAACAAAAGAACAGTAATATTAATCGTAATGGATTATAATCCATGGAATATACAACAAATACCCATGAGACCATATCAATCTAAACAAATAAGCAGAATTAAACAGGAAATAAGCTAGGTACAAGAAGACAAACATTGTAATATTCCTCTTCTGTGACATTTTTGGAGGAGTTAAATTCACAGGGACAGGAAATAGGGCAGTGGAGGCAGGAACAGGGAATTAGTATTTAATGTACAGAGTTTCAGCTGCAGAAGAGGAAAGAATTTCTGGCGCTGGATGGTGGTGACAGCCACACAATCGTGTCACTGTCCTTACTGCTGCAGAAGTGCATACTTACTTATAGTTAAAATGGTAAATTTTATGTTATATATATTTTACCACAGTAAAATTTTTTCAAGTACTTAAAAAGCAAAACTAAAAATAAATAATGAACAAAGGGTGACATCCAGCTCTTCCTTACAGTAGAACTCTAATAAATGCAGAAGGAATGAGGGGAAAATAAGTAAGTCTCCAGTAAGACAACATTAGTGGATTGATTGCTGCTGTTGATAGATGTCAGAATCATCGAGCAAAAGTATGATGAGGGGTGGCTGGCTGACGCACTCGGCTGAGCATCTGACTCTTGGTTTGGGCTCAGGTCCTGGTGTCAGGGTCATGAGATCAAGCCCTGAGTCCAGCTCTGCACTGGGCATGGTATCTGCTGGAGATTCTCTCTCTCTCCCTCTGCCCCTCCCTCCTCCAATTCTCTTGCATGTGCTTTCTCTCTCTCTCTCTCAAAATAAACAAATAAATAAATAAATCTTTTAGAAAATATGTATGATGAGAAATGACATATTTGCATAGTCAGAGTATCTCCCCAAAAGATACTTATCGATTACAAAGGGGACGATATTAACTTTAAAGTGGAGAAACTTGGCAGACACCACCCTAGATGTGTGATCCAACGTGCCACCACCACTAATAAAGACATATCAACATAAGAGACACAGGATCATTTCTGTGATATTCCTGCCAAAGATGCATAATCTAGACCCAATCAGAAGGAAACATCAGACATACCTGAACTGAAGGACATTCTACAAGATAACTGGTCTCTAAATCTTCAGAAGAATAAAGATCTTTAACATCAATGGAAGACTGGGGAGCAGCTGGGGAATGAAGGAAACTGAAGGGACATGACAGCTAAATGTAACACATTTCTGACCTGGAACCATTTCCTATAAAGTACTTTATTGGCATAGCAGGAGAAAGTGGAATGGTGTTTGAGGATTATAAGGTAGTAATACATCAGTGTTCATTTCCCAGGTTTTTTTTTTCTAAGATTTTATTTATTTGACAGAGAGAAACACAGCCAGAGAGGGAACACAAGCAGGGGGAGTGAGAGAGGGAGAAGCAGGCCTCCCGCCGAGCAGGGAGCCCGATGTGGGACTTGATCCCAGGTCTCCGGGATCATGACCTGAGCCAAAGGCAGTCACTTAACCAGCTGAGCCACCCAGGTGCCCCAAATTTCCCAGTTTTGACAATTGCATTGAGTTATATCGGAGACACCCTATGTGTAGGAAATACACACTAAGCATTCAGGGTAACAGGACATCAGGTCAGCAACGCATTCTCAAACTGGTAAAAAGTTACATGTACTTAATTTATATACATAAAATTGAGATCTTGTCAAAATAAAAAGGTAACTAGCAGTAAAAGATAAAAGGCTGGAAAAGATGAAAGAATGAGAGAAACTCCAGTGTTTCCCTCATCTAATTCCAAAAGCAGATAATTAAGAAAGGGACAAAGAGGAAGCAAGGGGCAAAGGCACCACTGGAAGAAACAATAACTGAGAATGGCTAAGAATTTTCCAACCTGGGGAGTGAAGAAAGCCACCAGTCCTCAGAGTAAATGTTTACATCAATTGCTGAGACAGAACAAAAATAAATCCACATCTAAGCCTACCATAGTGAAAATTCTGAACAGCAGGGATAAAGAGAAAATCCTAAATGCTACCAGGAGAGAAGACAGATTACCTACAAAAAAGCAGTCATTAGACTGAAAGCAGGCTTCTTATGGGTGAATTGGTGCCAGTGGACAGACAGTAGGGAAATAGCTTCCAAGCAACAAGCAAAAATAACACAAAACCAGTGTTGTTCTGATGGCAGTAGGTCTTGAAAGGATATCCGTCAGCAAGAAGAAAATTGAACCCAAAAGAAAGGAGTGGGATATAAGGAACATACCTAGCAAAGAAATTAACAAAATATATTGGTAAATCTATGTAAATATTGGTAGCTAATAATAATTGCAACAATAAAAATTAATTTTGTGCCTCAAAAAACTCGTAAAACTATAAAACGGCAGACTGAAGAAAGGATTCAGTGGGTAATTAAAGCCTGATAAATTCCTTGTCTTGTTCAGAAGGAGAACAGAACAACTGAAGTGTTACAGACTTTTGGTAGAGAGCTTAATGTGTATGTTAAAAATGTAAAAAAATTATTAAAGATAGAATCTAAATTCTTCAAACTGCTGGGGAGGAGGTTGAGGAAAGAATAATATACAAATCCAAAATAGAGCAAGAAATTATTTTTTAAGTAGGTAAAGACTTGGTAAATAAAAAGTAACATAAAGTGGTAGAAATAAGTCCAGTTATGTCATTAATCACAATCAATGGAAACTGATTAAACTCAGCTTATCAAGAAAGTTACTAAGTGGAGGAAATAAACATCAGGAATGAACTACTTTCAAGAGACATACCTAAAACAAATAAAGAGATGAGAAAAGATAACCCTGGCAAATATGAAGCAAAAAATTTTGCTTGAGCAATCCTGACAGTAGATAAAACAGTTTAAGACTAAAGCATTAACAGAAATTGAGAGCTTCATTCTCAAATGATTTTTTTAAGTCTAGGAAAAATTATCACTGTCATGGAATCGTATGCATCTACTAATACAGTGTAGGTATACATATTTTTATAAAGATTTTATTTAATTTATATGTACAAATTAAATATATTTTTCATAATGTATATAAAACTTATATAATGTGTATGACTTATTTATTTAATATAATATACTTCATAAAGATTTTAATTTTAAGTAATCTCCACACCCAGTGTGGGGCTCCAACCCACAACCCTGTGATCAAGAGTTCCATGCTCTACTGACTAAGGCAGACAGGTGCCCCTGTTTGATGTATATTAGTGAAAAACAGAATTACAAAGAAAATTAGATAATCCATATTCATAGTAGGAGATTTTAACACAGCTCTCTCAGACACTGAAAGATAAATCTGACAAAGGATCAGACAACATAATTAACAAACATCATATACTGGACAGATGCATTAAGAAAACACTACACCCAAAAGATAGAGAACATACATTTTTCTATTTTTTAAAAGATTTTATTTATTTATTTGAGGGAGAGCATGAGCACATGGGGAGGAGCAGAAGGAAAAGCAGTCTCCCAGCTGAGCAGAGAGCCTGATGCAGGGCTCAATCCCAGAACCTTGGGGTCATGATCTAGCCAAAGGCAGATGCTTAACTGACTGAGCCACCCAGGAGCTCTAGAACATATATTTTTCATGTGTATGTGATATATTTGCAGAAGATCAATAGTTAATCACAAAGGAAGTTTCAACAAGTTTCAAAAAATCAACAGCATACAGTTTGCATACTCTGACCACAGTACAATTAAATTAGAATCAAGAAAATAGTAAAAATAAAAACATCCTTACACTATTTGGGAAATGAAAACTGCATTTTTAAGTAATCAAAGGTTACAGAAATTACAATGGGAACTGTAACAGATTTAGAACAAAAAGCAGTAAAAATATTACTCTTTGAAAATGTTTTTTTGGGCCCCTGGGTGGCTCAGTTGGTTAAGCATCTGACTCTTGATTTCATCTCAGGTCATGATCTCAGGGTTGTGGGATCCAGCCTCACGGTGCTCAGCAGAGAGTCTGCTGGAGATTCTCTCCCCTCTGCCCCTGTCCTGGTTCACACATGTGCGCACATTCTCTCTCTCCCTCTTTCTCTAAAATAAAGAAATAAAATAAATCTTAAAGGAAAAAAAATGTTCTTTGAAAACTTATAGGATATAGCAATACCAACCCTAGACTTCTTCCCTCTTTTCTCCCAGCCCATTCACTGAGAGCCATGGCCTAGACAAGCAAATTTCCTTCCTGCCTACCTTAAGAATGCAGAAGGCATGAGGTGTTTTCCAGTTTAATCACTGTATGGGTCCTAGACTTATCCTGCAGGTTTTGAATCCAACTCCCCACCTTGCTGGGACCTCAGCTTTCTCTCCTGCTCTCCATCAAGGGTCTATTAAAATTGAATATCAAAGGATAAAAACAACAACAGAATATAAGGATTTCCCTTACTTTTTTTCCAGGTTCAAAATTCACCTTAATATTAAAAAATATATATTCAGTATTTATAGATGCTTGGATCAGAAGGGCTTCTTGGGAAATCTAGTCCACCATTTTGTCCAAAATGGCATGCCATCATTTATCAAGTTACCAATCCCCTCTGTATCTTAGTTTTGTCTTCTATATAATGGGGATAATAATAGAATCTACCTTATAAGTTTGGTGTGGGGAGTCAGTGAGAGAGTACATGCAGAGCCCCTGGTACTGGTAACTGCTCTGTAAATGCTGACTATTAGCAGCAGCTGTTGTCCTGTGAACTTGGTACCAACAGAGTACAAAGGAAATCAATATCATAGAGCAATCTCATCCTTGAATATACATGGAAAATTCTTAAGCTAAAAAAAAAAAAGGCATGAAATCCAGTAGGGGTATAAAAGAGTACAAAATGGCCCAGTAGGTTTATCTCAGGTGGTTCCATGTTTAAAATTTTGTTTAAAAAAATCAACCAAAGTAGTTGACCTTACTGAAAAGATTAAATGGAGAAACGACATGATTGTCCTAATGGATGTGGTTAAAGCCACAGAATTCAAGCTTCATTCATTATAATTGGAAGAGCTCCCCAGTCTAACAAAGTCACTACAAAGCAGCAAGGGCAAACCTCAGAAATAAAGGTGAATCTTCAGAAGGATGACCACTGAAGACACAAGTAAAACAAGGAAGTTTACCTTCACCATGATTATTCAACATTATCCTGGAGTTTCTACACCAGTGCTGACCACTAGGAACGTGCTGAGAGCCATTCATGAATTTTTTAATTTTCCTGTAGACATGTTTTTAAAAAAAGTAAAAAGAAACAGGAGAAATTTACTTTAATAATACATTTTATTTAACCTGGTACCTCCAAATTATCATGTCAACATACAATCAATATAAAAAATTATCAATGAGGTATTTTACTTTTCTTCATATTCAATTTTCAAAATCTGGTGGGTTTCTTTCTTTCTTTTTTAAATGTAGAGTATGATGGAGACTAGCCACATTTCAGGTGCTCAGTCAGCACACGTGAAAGGGTGTTAATCAGTGAAACTCATGAGGCTGACAAAAATTTTAAAGTCCAAAAATGACAAGTATTGACATGAATATGGAGGTAGAAGCTCTTATATATTGCTGGTAGAAGCTCTTATATTGCTGGTAGAAGCTCTTCTACCATTTGGAAAATAATATCTAATATTGGAAAATGTATATATAATATTTAGCCTAATAATTCCACTTATAATTCTGGATATAAACTTTGGGAAAATTCTCCCCTACGTGTATAAATAAATACTCTTCAGAACTGCTTATAACAGGAAAAGAAAATAGAAAAACATTAAACAACCATAGGTAAAGAAAGGAGAGACAATTGAGGTATATTCATAAAAAAGAGTAATATGAAATTGATAAAATGAGCTAGATGAAAATACAGGAAAATGGTCCAAGCTCAATTATATAGATAGATAGATAGTATGAGAGTATTTATATGGAATTTACAAAACATATTAAAATACTGCATATATCTTAGGCAAATTCTATATTTAGTAGGAATATAAACAATACAGGGGATGGCTACGGAGCAGAATCACAAGAGTGGTGCCTCTGGGAAGGAAGAGAGGGAAGGAAATGAAAATGACAAAAGAAGGGATCAAAGCTTTATCAGTAAGTCATTACTTCTTTGATAAAAAAAATCTGAAGGAAATATAATAAATGTCATTTGGAAATTCTGCTTGATGACTTGTGGAGATTACCCAATGTCACCCTTGGCAGTTTTCTGTATTTTTGAAAGTTTTCCTGCTAGTAGTCGTATAAAGCTTCTTGCTGTCTATGTATCAAGGATGAAAAATGCTTACTGGCTACATAGAAGCAGAATAGCTGCTACCAGAAGGAAATGAAGTTCTGCACATGAAAACCCATGTGTACACCCACACAATGGACGCGCACGTCCAGGCTGGCATCAGACAGATGGTGGCCTGTATCTAGAACAGTGTCTTGCACAAAGCAGGAGGTCCATCAGCACTGGTTCAATGAATGCATGAAGTGTGTTGCACTGGCGGGTGGGACCCTCAAGAGCCAACTGATTTGCATTCAAGGAGGTTTGCCATGATTGCCATGATGTCATTGCTTAAGAATGGGGACTTGGTTTTGCAGGTAACATTTGAGGGTTCACGATGGGAAACAAAATACAGCACCTGACCTAGATATTGGTCTCCAGGCCAATGGAGGTCTTTTTGCTTTATAAAAAGAGGAAGAGTATCTAGGCTACAGGGGAAGTGACTTCTCACCCAGGCTACTCTGAACATAGTAGTTCTACTTTGGTAGCTGGGTGACAAAGCACATTACACACTGGATGAGCATGAGAGAGTTGGAGGAAGAATATTTTCCCTACTTCCTCAGAACCCAGCGTGGTTTTGGCTCAGCAAGGACTCCAGGAGACTCTGACTTACTTTGGAACCTCATGCTTTGCCCTGGAAAGCTGTATGTATATTCACTGATAGAGCTTCATGATAACTGGACCTACCATTACACAGCTTTCAGTGTCCCTAGCTGAAACCACTTGCCCACATAAAACATTTATGTGCCGGAAAAGCTGGTCTAACAACCATCTCTGGAAAGAGAGAAGAATAAGGGAAAAGATAGATGATAGAGATAACAGATAGATAACTTTCTCCCTATTTGAGAAGATATCTACTAGATAAAATTTAGCTGCTTAAAGATGGAGTAAATATGACAAACTCTTGAGACTTCTTTGTTAAAAAAAAAAAAGTAATGTTTTTGCAATCAGGAATGTTTTGCAATTAACTATGCTCTGTGCCTAACAACCTAAATATGAGAATTGGCAGTGAGACCTCCAGACAGTGAAAGAAAGGGGATTTTTGATTGCTTCACGTTGTCTTTTTTGGCTCCAAGTTAAGAGAACCAGGATGTGGTTTCAGTTTTGGATGTGCTAATTATGTTTGTCAATTGTGAGTTTTGCTTAATTAATTAGTCATGCAAATTTAACTTTAGTATTTTTTGCACATCGAAATCATTACTGTGGCAATTAAAAAGCTGCTTTGATTAGCCCCTTTCATACAGCGTAGCACGGCATACTTTTGTCAACTTCCTTTTGACAATCTAGCATTTGGGTTCTGTTTGGGGAAAATATATTCTGTATGTTTGGGGAAAAACGAAAACCAACTCAGGTGACAAGAAAGGTGGCCTAGCAGGGAAGCTAAGTCAGCAACTGTTGGCAACTTAAAATCAGCGACTGTAGACTGGAAATTGTAACAGTATGTGTTTAGGAGGATTTCCCAGGGGTGGACAGACCGGGTGCGCTGAATAAACTTGGAACGTGTTTCTTTTGGTAGGTTAAGGTAGGAAGAAGATTTGTATGTCTTTGGTCTGAAATCAATATCAAAACTTATATAAAAACAACAACAACACCATGGGAACCAAGCCTGTGCCCGTCTGGGAGACCTTGCCTGACTCTCATAATCATTAATAAATACTGTGACCAGGTGAAGCCTGTGCCAAGTGAAGCTCTCCCCAGGGGCCATTTCAAGCCCAACTGTTAGGAACATTTTATGATATTAGGTTAAACTTCCTCTTTTTTTTTTTTTTTTTTTTTTTTTTTTTTTAAAGATTTTATTTATTTATTTGACAGAGAGAAACACAGCCAGAGAGGGAACACATTCAGAGGGACCGAGAGAGGGAGAAGCAGGCCTCCCGCCGAGCAGGGAGCCCGATGTGGGGCTCGATCCTGGGTCTCCAGGATCATGACCTGAGCCGAAAGCAGTTGCTTAACCAACTGAGCCACCCAGGCGCCCCTTAAACTTCCTCTTAATTGCTAAATAAATGTTGTGTTTCCCTATGAACCAAGTGTGGATGCAGTATTACTTTCCCTTCTGCAGAGTGAGAACCTGACACATAGTGGGATTTAAGAGATTTCTCCCACTCCACAACGGAAATGACTAGCAAATTCAAGAACAAATACTGGTTTTCAGGCACACCTCCCACACTCTTCAGAGTTTTGTGTCCACCAAGCCCTGCTATCCCTTCCTCTTAGCACCACCAGTCCTACAAGCAGGACAGTAGCAAATGGCAGCTAATAGGTTATTAGAAATCTCTGATGTTCTTAAAGCACAGAACCAACAGCAATTCTTTAGAGAAGATAATGTTGTTCCTCATTTTTTTTTCTCATTTCTCATTTTAAATTCATCCCCAAAGGCTAATAATTTTACACATCTGGTTTGACTTAGAGGATCACCAGAGTCTCTGCCAGAATCCAGCTGTGGAATAGAAAATATTTCATCTAAGAAGTAGATGACCCATAGGCAGCACATGAAAAACCACTATGAAATGCTATAAGGTATATTAACAGGGAAGGGGAAACAGCTTTGGGTGACGCATAGAAAACTCAGAGCTAATAAGGATAAAGAGATAGAAAAAGGTGAGAGAGGGAAGGGTTTCTTAAGTAGTCTCCAGTGATAAAAACATATGCCTTTCCTAGGCATTCCAGAACAAATCATTAATCTATCAGTCAGGATTCAATAAAGGTGGTCTTATTCCAAAATTTGAATGTCTTAAATAGAGAAATTTAATAACTAAAAAGACATGATTCAGGTTCCACAGTTCCTTGATACCCCAAATCTTCCAGTGCCCTGATAAAACCAAAATTTATTTTCAAAATTCTCCACATAAACTTGCTGCACCCCTCAACAATTTACCTCAAATATGTGAATATGCAGATACATACAAACAAGTGTGCAGAATATATTATATATTATTATTAAACTCTCAGACCCTTAGGGTTTCTCAATAAAGACCTGTGCTGGAGACTAGTTCTCTCCCACCTGCTCAGGGACCTCCCTTAGCAATCTCCCTCTCTCTCTCTCTCTCTCTCTCTCTCTCTCTCTCACACACACACACACACACACACACACACACACACAAAGAGAGAGCAGCGAGCGTGCATTATCTTCAATCTTCCACCCTTCTGGATTCCTCCACTAGGCATATTGATAAACTCCTACCTCCCACCCCAGCATTTTCTCTGGCAATCATGCTCTCTCTCCTTCTGCCTTCACAACCATCTTCAGGAAGATGTCTAATCTCACTGTCTCCACTTCCTTGCCATTTACTCACTTCTCAGCCCACTGCAATCTGGTTTCCACTGAAACTGATCCTGTGGAAGTCTCCTAAGCCTCACCAGCCACCAATTCAAGAGGGGTTTCTCAGTCTATGCCATGAGGTCTTCCTGAAGTCCTGGATGCTACCCATCTCTTCCCCCTTGAAAGTCTGCCACCAAGGTTTCCCTGGGAGCACTCCCCTGGCTCAACGTTCTCTCAATCTCTCTCTCCCCACCTCCCTTCTCAGTCCCCTTCACTGGTTCTTCCAACATATCCCTAAAGTTGAGACCCCACAGGCTTTCCTCCACACCCTTCTCATTCTGCTAACTTCTCTGGGGTAGATCCATGTAAGTCAGAAGCCTAGGACTTAACCCTGACACTCTGTCATCTTCCTCTCCAAACCTACTGATTTAATGCCCATCTTCTCTGCCTCTCACTTACTGTCCAAGCTTCAACCAGAGTAAGATTTTGTGTTTTTTTTTCCCTTTGAGAGACAGAGAGAAAAAGTGGAGGGGGGGGGGGGTGTCGGAGGGAGAGAGAGAAATCTCAAGCAGGTTCCAACCCCAACACAGAGCTGGAAGTGGGGAGGGGGCTCCATGTCACAACCCTGAGATCATGACCCAAGCAGAAACCAAGATGCTTAACTGACTGAGATGCCCAGAAGCCCCCAGAGTGAGATTTCTAAGAAGCAAACCTGATCATATCACTCGACTGCAACCCTACAGTGGTTCCCCACCAATCAGAGCTGCGCATTTCTTTTTTTTAAAGGACTATTTTAGGAATAAAGGAATATTCATGGGAGACCATGAATTGTGTATGTCAGCACAAGACCTGGTGCTTAATAATTGTTGAGAAAAATGAAGTCCAACTTCAAGCATGCACACATTTAAGCTGCATGGTTCCTACTCAAGCAGGGGTAAGGGCAACTCCCACCTGCTTGCCCTGACCACATTCCCACCAATACCGCAGGCATCTCTAGGAATCCCCTGGTGTGCTAGGGCATATCTGGAAAACCAGAGACCTGTGTGGTCTATGTGAATTTCACTCAAGCTCCCTAGCTCGGCTACAGATACTTGATAAACTGATTTCTACCTACTCTCTAACATCATTTCTGACTGCTCTCCATTTTCACCCTTCACTCTAGCTTTGCCAAACTGAATTACTTGCCATGCCTAGACATGCAAGGGCTGTGCACATGTCGTTCTCTGCCTAGAATTCTCTTATTCTTCTTGATTAACCTAGAAAACTCCAGCTTATTCTTCCAAACCAGTAGAAAAATAAAGTCCTTTCTGATTCCATAAGCAGAATATACCATTTCTTTTGTGTATAAATGTATCTTACACATATTTATTAAGAATCTTATTTTAATTTTTTTAAGATTTATTTGGGAGAGAGAGCATGAGGAGGAGTGAGGGGAGGGGCAGGGGGAAAAAATCTCAAGCAGACTCCCTGCTGAGCGCAGTGGCTGATGCAGGGCTTGATCTCATGACCCCTGAGATCATGACCTGAGCTGAAATAAAGAGTAAGATGCTTAACCAACTGAGCCACGTAGGGGGCCCTCTTAATTATGAATCTTATCACACACTAAATCAATTCTTATTTATAGGTGTAGCTCCTCTAGTGGGGTTATGAAGGCAAAGACTGTTTCTGATTTATAAACCAGAGCCTAGCAAAGTGCCTAGTATCCAGGAGGTACTCATTATATGTTTGTATGATGAACAAAATTCTACCGGAATAAATCATTCTTTTATCTCATATCCTTTTTGTAATGAGGTAGAGAACAAACAATTTTTAATCCGTTCCATCATTTTGTAAGTCACAGGGTGTCCCATGTTAAAAACTGGCCAGCTAATCTCCCACTCTCTAGGTTTCAGCAGAAATTAATGTGGATTAAGCCTTGGGGATTCACCCAAATATTTAGAGAGAATGTTAGTCTTTTTTTTTTTTAAATCACACTAATTTTATTTTATAAACTGAATGTTAGTCTTTTTAATTGAAATTGAGATATCTGGGATCTAATGGGTTCTTATAGCTGTGCTTCTCTTGGGCACTATTGAAAGAATGTCTTGTGTCTTAGGTTTTATACAGTGAGATAAATAAGAAAGGAAAAGCAAGGGAATCATATTTGTTCAATGTATACAAGACTGACAGAGCACAAGAATCTGATTCCTTAACGGATTCAGATGGGGCCATCTTTTTAATGACACAAAATCAGAAATGAGAAACATCAAATGTAGGTTAGTTAAAGAAAATTTGATGGCAAAATTTAACTCAAGCTATATAAATGAGGCTTTTCCTAGGCAATTATAAACTATCCTCTAATTCTCCGCCAGTGGCCCCCAGAGTCAGTGTTTCTACATCAGTTGTTGCATCAGTTTCCTTATGATTCTGAAACACTGTGTTGGTCTCCTGGTGGATTATTTTGTCTTCCACTAATGGAGCAGTTTTTCAAGTATATAGCAGAGAATCCTATTCGTCTTTCACATCTATCACTCAATCATGCTATGGTAACAAGTAGTTTACCATCTTATTAACAAAACAAAACCATCTGTGTAACTCAAGACTTCTGCACATACCAACATAATGTACTTGATGTTCACAAAGATGGCTTTGCAGAATCCTAAAGTATCCTCTGAATCATGGAAGAGATATGAAATTAATTCCTTGAGTCTCGTTTCAAATCCAAGTATACTTTATTGTATTCTAATTCCCTGAAAAGCCATGATTTGGGTAGAGGATATATGGAGTGTATGTGTGCATGTATAGAATATTCCTTTTTAAAAATTTCTAACACTGAGTTCACCAATCATAACCCATAATAGGAACCTTACTGTAAATTAGGGATTCTCAAATATGCTCCAGAGATCTTAAAGTAACTGGATAATCTTTCAGAAGTTCCACCAAGTCAAAACTGTATTTGTAATAATACTACAACATGATTCATCTTTTTTCATTTTCTTCTCACAAGCTGGAGTTTTCCAAAGGCTACATGATATGTAATATTAAAATAGATTGAATGCAGAAGTAGATATGAGAATCTAGCCTTTTTCTATTAGGCCAGACATGAAAAATATTTGCAAAATGTGAAATAATCTCATAAATTTGGTCTTGGAAAATAGTTACAGTTCATAAAAATTTGTTACTTATGCTAAACTGTAGTGGGAGTAATAGGAATTTACTGTGCTTCCTGAATCTGACTAGTCATGTCTTTTATCTATTCTGGAAAATTCTCACCTATTATGTCTTCAAACATTTCCAATCTCCCTCCCATTCTCTTCTCCATCTAGAATGCCAATACAACGTATGCTTGTCCTTTTCATGCTCGCATGTTCAACATTTTTCATGTTTTCCATCCTCACAACTTTGTGCTACACTTTATCTCCTTTAAATCTTTCCAGTTTGCTAACTCTTTTTACAGCTGAGTCTAATCTTATATAGCCCTTCTATTCCATTCTAAAATTCAATTACTGCATTTTTTATTTTTAGAAGTTCTACTTTGTTTTTAAAAATCTGTTAGATCATGGAGTGCATGGGTGGCTCTGTCAGTTAAGCATCTGCCTTCAGATCGGATCATGATCCCAGAGTCCCAGATTGAGCCCCTCATCAAGCTCCCTGCTTATTGGGGAGTCTGCTTTTCCCTCTCCCTCTGCCCCTCCCCCTTTTTCTCTCTCCCCCCCAAACTCTCTCGCTCAAATAAATAATAGCTGTTTAAATCTTTAAAAAAAATAAAAATCTATTAGGTCTTGTTTATGTTATGTGTATATTCTTAGTTCTATCTTCTGATATCATTTTTTTAATCTTCTAAAAACATAAAACTCATTGTATATTCAGTTATCTGATGGCTTGATTATCTGAACATACAAAAGGTCTAGCAACTGCTGTTTTCTCTGCTTGCAACATACATGGAAATCTGTTTCTTCCTGTGAAATACAAGTTTGGCTTATCAGTTTATGTGCAAAAGCCTTATATCCATGGGAATCTTGGGCAGCCTGGGTTGAAGACATGAGTCTTTACAGAAGATTTGCATTTGCTTCTGTTAGGCACCCAAAGTGTCCAAGATAGCATATATTAAAGCCCCTAATCAATCTAAGAACAGGTCTCTTGTTATGAATTCTCAAGAGACACTGTATTGCCCACTATATTACCAGACCTCTTTTGCTGGCTATTTTTTTTTTCTAGTCCATCTTTTCATAACAGTTGTAGTGCTTGAGGATTCCAGTTTCACGTGAGGGTCCTCATTTCTCCTTGATTCTCCACATGCTTGGCCCAAGGTCTAGTCTTCATGTGGCTGTTAAACACTGAGTGTCTTGGTTACCTGAACAACAAATACCCTTGGGCATCAGTGGCTTCAATGCCTTCTTCTTTCCTTGGTTTTCAGCTGCTTCTTCATTTTTGGTCCCTGGGGATTTGCCTTACTTTTTTTCAACCCTAGATTTCAGATGAGATATTTGTTACATGTTGTTTAATATTACAGATGTCTTTTTGGGGTGAAGATATTTAGTTCGTCATATTGTCCAGGCATATAAATTGGCATAATATTTCTGAAATATAAAATGCATATACCACTTGATTTCAAGGAATTTGTTCTTTGAATTAAAATTTGGCAATATCTATCAAAGTTCAAAATTATACAAATTGTAATCCAGCAAAGTAGAAAGTTCCTATAAATTTATCCTACATGTATACTCACACTTGTATAAAATGCCACATGAATAATATTAATTGCTATAGGCTTAGTGAAAGTTCAAGGTTTATAATAATAAAACAAGTGTTCATCATTAGGACACTAGTTGAATAAAGTATTTCCCACATACTTTGCAACAGTTAAAGAAATTTAAAAGGGAATTTAAAAAGTCTATATGACCTGATATATGGAAAAACGCTTATGACGCAAGTTATATGACATTTCTATATAAAAAATATAACATATGCTTATATGTGCTTACATATTCATTAAAAGCTTCTGAAAAAATACACAACTGTTAACAGTAGTTTCCCCTATAAGTTGGAACTGAACCTTCATTACACAAACATTGTTTCTAAATGACAAATGTGCTAATTTGAACTGATTTTTTTACCCATTTATGAACATCAGCTCCTTACTTCTTTATTATCATTAGCAGTACCACTGGTGGCATTTACAAATAAAGTTCTTCTCTACAAACTGTTCTACAACTTCTAACATCTACCACCTGTCTGTTATTCCTTATCTGTCAATTATTATCCCAAGTGATCTGGTTACCGTCTGCTGACTTTACTAGGACACTCATTACCTAATGATCTAAATATTATGGCAGAGACTGAAACAGGTAGATTTCTCACCCTCACTTTCCCTGAGATTCCTAATGGTTTACAGTCTACATAAGTGTATATAAAGGAGCTGGAATTTATTTATTTGTTTGTTTGTTTTTAAGATCTTTATTTTTTTATTTGACAGAGAGAAACACAGCTAGAGAGGAAACACAAGCAAGGGGAGTGAGAGAGGGAGAAGCAGGCTTCCCACCGGGCAGGGAGCCCGACATAAGGCTTGATCTCAGGACTCTGGGATCATGACCTGAGCCGAAGGCAGATGCTTAATGACTGACCCACCCAGGCACCCCAAGGAACTTAAATTTAAATGCCATACCACTCCAGAGGAAAGAAGGGCTCATTGGGAGTTAAGTGAAGAAGGTAGGCCATAGCTTTGGCTATGTCACAGCCTGACCAGCAGGACATACTGAGTTCAACATCTGAGCCTGGATGCAGCTTCTGACTGGAGCTTGACTTTTCTTTTCTTTTCTTTTTAAGATTTCATTTATTTATCTGACAGAGAGAAACATAGTGAGAGAGCGAAGAGAAGCAGGGGGAGTGAGAGAGGGAGAAGCAGGCTTCCAGCCAAGCAGGGAGCCTGATGTGGGGTTGGAAACCGGGACTCCAGGATCATGACCTGAGCCCAAGGCAGATGCTTAACGACTGAGCCACCCAGGTGCCCTGGAGCTTGACTCTTCAACAAGCTGCTTAATTGGTAAGGACTAGTAGCTGAATTAGGCATTAACACATCTAGGAACATTTTCTGACAGAAGCCTGAAGGTTTTCCTTGACCATCTATCTTCATTCTTTCACATGATAAACTCCTGGTGATGACTGTGTGTGGCTCCAGAATTTTTAATTTTTCCCTTAGATACAGATGCACAAATATGACAGACCCCACACACTTTTTGTCTCTTTTTTTTTTCTAAGATTTTATTTATTTGACAGAGAGAAACACAGTCAGAGAGGGAACACAAGCAGGGGGAGTGAGAGAGGGAGAAGCAGGCTTCCCGCCGAGCAAGGAGCCTGATGTGAGACTCGATCTGGGGTCTCCAGGATCATGACCTGAGCCGAAGGCAGTCGCTCAACCAACTGAGCCACCCAGGCGCCCCCCCCACACACTTTTATGTAGCCTTTCACATACTAAAATGTGACTTCCTTTTTCATTCTCTTTGAAATAGGCTCCGTGTTCATGTTATGCTGAAAGATGGCCCAGACACTATTTTCATCTGGACTATAATTTTCACCATTTTGTGATGCTATGTCTTAAGTTATATATTTAAGATATTTTTGTGGAAATAGAATGTTTTGATTATGAGTCGTGTTTGTTTTAGTTTGAGGGTTTTGTTGTTGTTTTATTTTGGTTTGTTTTGAGAAAGAATGGAGAAAAAGATCAGAAGATGAGAGGAGCTTTCCTTTTAGGAAGATGATTATTTCTGTTATGGGTTTGTTTTTTTTTACTAGTATAATACCAATTATTGAGTTTAAAAAGAATACTGTACATTGTCTCTGGATGTCTGCAAGCACATCCGTGACAAAACTACACCTGCATAGAAGCAGTATAAAACTGCAGGAGAGACAGGTCCTAGATTGGGGTCCCCCCAGCAAAGCCTTAGACCAGGACATGGGTGCAGGACATATACTGAGGGATGACCCAAAGGAAGAGGAGTGAAGGATCAGGTAGAGTGAGACAAGAAAAAGAGAAAATCAAGTAAAGAGTGTGTTATTGAGGTCACTGGAACCTCAGAGAATTGTCTCTCTCTAAGGGCATTAAACAAGGCTCTGTCCCTTTTGGCTGATGTATCTCCTGAGAGCGTTGATTCTCTCTTTTTTAATTTTTTTTCCAGGTAATAGTTCCTGACATGACTTTTTTTTTTTCACAGTACTGAGGTATAAATGACAAATAAAATTGTGATATATTTAAAGTGTACAATGTAATGATTTGATACATGTATACATGAAAGGATTCCCACCATAAAGTTAATTAACACATCCATCACCTCATATATATTTTCCCCCTTTTCTGCTAGGGACATTTAGGTTCTATTCCCTTAGCAAATTTCAATTATATATTATCAACTATAGTCACCATGTCATGCATAGATCTCAAGACCCTATTCCTCTTTTTAAAAATATTATACTTATTTGAGAGAGAGTGCGCATGAGCAGGAGGAAGGGCAGAGGGAGATGGAAGAAGGACAAACAGACACACTGCTGAGCAGGGAGCCTGACAGAGGGCTTAATCCCAGGACCCTGAGACCATGACCTAAACCAAAGGCAGTGGCTTAAATGACTGAGTCACCCACACACCCAAGACCCTATTCATCATATAACTGAAAGTTGTACCCTTTTATCAGCATCCCCCAAACTTTCCCAACTTCTAATTTTTCTAACCATCACTCTACCCTATTTCTATGAGTTTGACTTTTTAAAAAATTTCACATATAAGTGATACCAGGAAGGTTGTGTCTTATTATTCTAACTTATGTCTCTTTCCAATAGTTCACTGTCAGTGTATAAAAACACAACTTTTTTTGTATATTGATTTTGTATCCTACAACTTTACTGAATTCATTTATTAGTTCTAACAGTTTTGTAGTAAAGTCTTTAGGTTCTCTACATACTATCTGCAAACAGAGACAGTTTCTACTTCTTCCTTTCATATTTAGATGCCTTTTATTTCCTTTTCTCGCCTAATTGCTCTGGCTAGGACTTCTAGTACTACAAAATAAAATAAGAAAAGTAGCAAGAGTGAGCATCCTTGTCTTGTTTCTGATCCTAGAGGGAAATCTTTCAGCTTTTCACCACTGATTATACTGTTAGCTGCGGCCTTGTCATCTGTGGTCTTATTATGCTGAGGTATCATACCCAGCTTGTAAGATTTTTTATCATAAACAAATGTGGAACTTTGTCAAATGCTTTTTCTGCATCTATTTAGAAGAGTATATGATTTTTTTATCCCTCATTTTGTTAATGTGGAGTATCTAATTATTGATCTACATATGTTGAACCAACCTTGCATCACTGGGGTAAATATCATTTGATGTTGGTGTACGATCTTTTTAATGTACTGTTGAATTTGCTTTGTAAATATTTTATTGAGGATTTCTGCATCTGTGTTCATCACAGATAACAGCCTGCAATTTTCTTTTCTTCTAATATCTGTGTCTGTCTTTCGTACCAGATTAATGTTGGCCTTGTAATACAAGTTTGGAAGTGTTCCCTCCTCTTGTATATTTTTCTAAGAGTTTGAGAAGGATTGGTAATAGTTCTTCTTTAAATGTTTGGTAGACTTTACCAATGAAGGCATTTCGTCCTGGGCTTTCCTTTGTTGAAAAGCTTTGATTACAAATTAAATCTTCTTACTAGTAATTGGTGTTCAGGTTTTCTATTTCATCATGATTCAGTCTTGGTAGGTTGCATATTTCTAGGAATGTATTTTCTTCTGGGTTATTTAATTTGTTGGCATATAATTGTTCATAGTAGTTTCTTATGATATTTAGTTCTTCCGTGTTATCAGTAGTAATGTCTCCTCTTTCATTTCTGATTTTACTTATGAGTCTTCTTTCTCTCTTTTTTCTTTACTTAAATGTTTGTCAATTTTATTTTTCCTAAAAACCAGCTCTTAGTTTCATTCATCTTTCCTATTGTATTTTTAGTTTCTATTCCATTTATTTCCTGTTCTTTGTTTTTTCCTTTCTTCTATTAATTTGGACTTAGTCTGTCCTTTTTCTAGTTCATTGAGGTGGAAAATTAGATAGCTTATTGGAGATTTTTCTTAATGTTGGCATCTATTACCATAAACTTAGTAATGGTTACTATAAACTTAGGATGGTTTTTGCAGTACTGAATAAGTGTTGCTGTTTTGCTTCCATTTCAATCATCTCAAGATATTTTTTAAATTTCCCTTTTGATCTCTTCTCTTACCCAATGTCCAGCAGCATGTTGTTTAATCTCTATGTATTTGTAGATTTTCCAATTTTCATTTTGTAATTTATTTCTGGTCTCATGACACTGCAGTCATAAAAGATGCTTGGTATGATTTCAATCTTCTTAAATTTATTAAGACCTATTTTGTGGCCTAACATATGAGCTCTTCTAGAGAATATTCCATGTTCACTTGAGAAGAATGTATATTCTGTTGCTGTTGGATATAATGTTCTATATTTGTCTGCTAGATCCATCTGGTCTAATGCATATTTAAAGTGAAATGTTTCCTTATTGATTTTCTGTCTGCATGACCTATTCATTGTTGAGGGTGGGGCACTGAATTTCCCCACTAGTTTTTTTTTTTTTAAGATTTATTTATTTATTTTAGAGACAGAGACAGCATGCACACAGTGGGGGAAGTGGGGAAGGGGGCAGAGGGAGAGGAAGAGAGAGAATCTCAATCTCCCTGTGAGCACTGAGCCTGACTCAGGGCTCAGTCCCAGGACCAGAGATCATGACCTGAAGCTGAAATCAAGAGCTGGCTGCTTAACTGACTGAGCCACCTACTATGCCTCCCTCCTATTCTATATATTTCTCCTTTCAGATCTGTTAGCATTTGCTTTGTACATTTAGGTATTCTGATGTTGAGTGCATAAATATTTACAATTATTATATACTCTTGTTGAAATGGCCCTTTATCATTGTATAATCATCTTGTCTCCTGTTACAGTTTTTGGCTTAAAACTCATCTTCTTGGGGTGCATGGATGGCTCAGTTGGTGAAGTGTTTGCCTTTGGCTCAAGTCCCTCTCCCTCTGCCTGCTGCTCTGCCTCTTGTGCACGTGTTCTCTCTCTGTCAAATAAATAAATGTTAAAAAAATCTTCTCAGATGTATGGATAATTGCTCTTGCTTTCGCTGGCTTCCATTTGCATGTACTATCTTTTCCCATTACTTCACTTTTTTTTTTTTTTAAGATTTTATTTATTTGACAGAGAGAAACACAGCCAGAGAGGGAACACAAGCAGGGGGAGTGAGAGAGGGAGAAGCAGGCTTCCCACTGAGCAGGGAGCCCAATGTGGGACTCAATCCCGGGTCTCCGGGATCATGACCTGAGCTGAAGGCAGTCACCCAACCAACTGAGCCACCCAGGCGGCCCCCCCATTACTTCACTTTCAGTCGATGTGTTTCTTTAAGGTTGCAGTGAGTCTCCTGTAGGCAGAACACAGAGTTAAGTCTTCTTTTTTTATCCATTCAACTACTCTATGTATTTTGATCAGAGAATCTAGTCCTGTTTTATTTAAGTAATTATTGATAGATATAGACGTACTACTGCCATTTAATAATTATTTTCTGGCTTTTTTTTTTTTTTTGTAGTTCCTTTGTCCCTTTCTTCCTCTCTTGCTCTCTTTGAGAAAGATTCCTTTCTCTTTGTTTTGTGTATTTACTATAAGTTTTTACTTTGTGGTTATCAAGAGGCTTACATAAAACACAGTTATAACAGTCTATTTGAAGCTGATAACTTAAATAAGCTTTTAATTTCAAATGCATATAAAACATTACATTTTTATATAACCCCACATTTTATGTTCTAGATGTCACAATGTACATCTTTTTATACTGTATGTCCATTAACAAATTATTGTAATTATACTTATTTTTAATACTTTTGTCTTTTAACATTTAAACTAAAGTTCTAAGTGATTTATCCATTATCATTGCAATATTAGGCTATTCCAAATTTAATTATATATTTACTTTTATCAGTGAGTTTTATGTTTTCATACAGAATACTTCATTTCAGCTTGAAGAACCCTCTTCAACGTTTCTTACGCAGTTAGTCTAGTGGTGATGATCTCCTTCAGCTTTTGTCTAGAAAACTCTCCCCTTAAATTCTTTCTCTCTCAAATTCTGAAGAAAAATTTTACCAGATAGAATATTCTTGATTAATAGTTCTCTCAGCACTTTGAATATATCATCCTACTCCCTTCTGGCATGTAAAGTTTCTACTGAAAAATTCTGATGGTAGCTTTATGGGAGCTCCCCTGAATGTTGCTTTTTTCATTCTACTTACAAGATTCTCTGTCTTTAACTTTTCTTTTTAAAGATTTTATTTATTTGACAGAGAGAAAGATCACAAACAGGAAGAGAGGCAGGTAGAGAGAGGGGGAAGAGAGAGATCATGACCTGAGCCAAAGGCAGAGGCTTAACCCTCTGAGCCACTCAAGTGCCCCATCTCTGTCTTTAATTTTTGACATTTTAATTATACTATGTATTAAGGTAGGTGCCTTTAGCTTCATTTTATCTGGTATTACTTGGGCTTCCTAGATCTGAATGTTTGTTTCTCTTCCCAGGTTAGGAAAATTTTCAGACTTTATTTCTTTAAATAAGCTTTCTACTCCTTTCTTTCTCTCTCCTCCTTTTGGGACTCCTATAATGGATATATTGATCTGTTTTATGCTGTCCCACATGTACTTTAAGCTACCCTCACCTTTTTTTTGTTCCTCTTATTAGATAAATTTGACTACTCTGTCTTCTAGTTCACTAATATTTTCTTCCACTTGTCTGGTCTGTTGAACTCCTCTGTTGAATTTTCAATTCAGTTACTATACTCTTCAGCAATATGATTTCTGCTTGGTACTTTTTAATATTTTCTATCTCTTTGTTGAAATTCTCTTTCCTCATCCATTACTTTCCTGTCCTTGGTAAGCATCTTTATGACTGCTATTTGGACACTCTACCAGGTAAATCACTTCTCTCCATTTTATTAAAATTGGTTTTCTGGGGTGCCTGGATGGCTCAGTTGTTAAGTGTCTGCCTTCGGCTCAGTTCATGATGCCAGAGTCCTGGGATCGAGCCCCACACTGGGCTCCCTGCTTGGCAGGAAGCCTGCTTCTCCCTCTCTCACTCCCCCTGCTTGTGTTCCCTCTCTAGCTGTTTCTCTCTGTCAAATAAATAAATAAATAAAATCTTACCCCAAAAAATTGGTTTCTGAAGAATTTTCTTGTTATGCTGTTTGTAATAGATCTCCCTTTTTTTTTTTTTTCATTTTCCCTAACTCTCTGTGTTGCTTTCTGCACATTAGGTAAAACAGTCACCTCTCCTTATCTTGACAGACTGGTCTTGTGTAAAAGATGAATGTTGTCAATCAGCCTGGCCTGAACTCCTGGTTGTCTCTAAAATTTTTGTGATTTTTCAAGCTACTGTTTTTATTCTTGGTTGCTCTAGTAGCTGAGGGTGTGCCAAGACCTGTCAGTGTCCCAAAAGGGAGGGTCAAAATCAGCACAGAAATGCAGGCTGATTAGAAGCCAAACTCGCAGGCAGCAGCTGGGGAAGTATGTAGTTAAACCTCTCCAGGAAGAATCAGGGAAATAGGCATTTCTGTCTGCTCCCTCTAAACTGAGCCGAGGTGTACAGCCATGAAGGAGTGCCCCTGCAGTCACTTAAACATGTTTCTTTGCTACAGTCCCACTGGATTCATAAATGCAAGCCCCATTAGCTATCAAAGCCAGATAATTCAGGGGTCCAACTCTCAGGCTACAACTGCAAAAGCTGGAGTGACAGGCATGTGCACAAGCTCCTTCAAAATAGCTGTTGGTGGCCTGGTTCTATCATTGAAAGCAGAAAACAATGAAAGTGCCCACCAACTCCCCCCAGGCTCTGTGGAAGACTGTAGCAGCTAGCTTTTCTATGTGTGCAAATTAGAAGCCATAACCTCAGGCAGCAGATGGTGAGATATGCAGTCAATCCTCTTTCAAAGGAAAGATGGGAACATGAGCATTTTTGCCTATTCCATATTAGTTGAGACCTTGGGGGACAGCCACAGTAGGTATTCACCCACTTGTTAAAAACTGCTCCTCTGTTTTCCATAGTCCTGTGAGTCTTGTGAATTCAAGCCCTACTGGCTTTCAGAGCTAGGTGTCTGGGGGGCTCATCCCTTGAGTGGGAGCTTGGAAAGCAGGGTCACCAGATATGCAATTCAAACTCCGTTCTTCTGAAGGAGAAGCTGGGAGTTAAGGGTCCTACCCCATTATATGGCATGATGCCAGGGTTTGGGTTTATGATGAGAGTGTGTCTTGGCCTTTCCTACTCACTTTGATGTAGGTGTTTTCTCAGTTTTCTCGTGTATAGAAGTCATTCAACTAAATTGTGGATTTTTCTCAGAGGGAACTACTTCCTGTTTAGCTGTACATTAGGTCTATCTGTGGGAGGAAGGATGTTTAGGAGCCTCCTAAGTTGCTTTCTTGCTCCTACCCCACTTTTGAGTTTTTATTTGCATCAAAGTCCATGAGAGTTGACAGTGAGTTCTTTAGAGGATGAAATATGTTTAAACAGAGATAGCAAAGATGGCAGTTTGTGAGGTCATGTGGTCTATGGGCACCAGCAGAGACTACTGGATTACTGGCTTCCCAAATATCTCTCATAACAGCCTTCTTCAATGGCAAAAGCTACCCATTTTTTGTATTTCCCAGTGCTTTATTAAAACACAGATACTTTTAGAGGGTGATATTTGGGGGGCCACAGTCAAGTCATTTATGTTCACCATATCACTTTTCAATGTGAGGAGTTGATGATTTAAAAACCATTCATGTAACAAGAAGGTAGTGGAAAGGTATGAAAGAGATGGCGGGGGGGGGGGGCAGGGCAGTGAAATTTCTAGGCCATCAGCAAAAATGTATCAATACCTGCACATTTAAACGGTGTTCCACTTGCAACATGGAGAAAACAATTAAAAAAGGTCCAGCTATTTAATTTCCTAAATATGGCCAAAGATACAGTGTAACTGAAAATCAAATTAGAGATAAAACATACATGTTTGGAAAAGAACTTTAGGAGTCAACATCTATGATCATGGTGCTCTAAATAAAAAGAAAATTGTTTCTCATTCCAAACGCATAGAACTTCCGGGTAAAATATTGTAGAAAAAAAATTAACACATAGCAAAGTTTAAAAGAAAGTGAGACCCCCCCCAAGGTGATGGGAATACAGTGGGAATATAGAATATAAAGGCAGAGCAGCAGGAGACATTATGAAGAAGTGGTATTAAATATAAGAATGGGGGGGGCTCTTGGGTGGCTCAGTCATTAAGTGTCTGCCTTTGGCTCAGGTCATGATCCCAGAGTTCCGGGATCGAGTCCGCATAGAGCTCCCTGCTTGGCTGGAAGCTTGCTTCTCCCTCTCCCACTCCCTCTGCTTGTGTTCCCTCTCTAGCTGTGTTTCTCTCTGTCAAATAAATAACTAAAAATCTTTAAAAAAATAAATCTAAGAATGGGTCCTAGAGTCTGGAAGCTGTAAGGCACAGAGGCAGGAAATATAGCTTTGGGTTAGAAGCAGGAGAAAGCTGGAAGCTGGGCTTCCACATAAAGGCAAGCCCTTTAAGGAGTGCTTTGACTGCGGCAACCGAACTGAGAAAACTATAACCTACCAGCTCAGCAAAGCAGCTAAGTTGTTATCTGCCCAGAACAGTGACTAGAAGAAATTCTCCTGTAAGTTAGCAAGTCATTCACATACTTTTGCTGAAAGAATTACTTAAGGGTGTACTTTAGGAAAAAAGGAAATTGAACCCAAGTGGAAAGAATGGACTAAAAGAAGCAAGGAAGAGGTAAGAAACTGGTAAAACATCAATATCAACAATAATGTCACATTTCATGGATATTAAAACAAGAAAGAATTTCAACATTGGACATGTGAGATTCAGGTCGGATTTAAAAATAAAATCTAGTTTTCTGTTGACTCTGAGAACCACAACTAAACCACAAGGACACGGAAAACGTAAAAATAAATAACAGGAAAATATAACAGGCAAATGCTAACAAAAAGATATTTATATTTATATCAAACAAAAATTAATGTATGAAGAAAAACATTATTACTAGGGATACATAAAAATAAAAAATTGGGGTGCCTGGGTGGCTCGGTTGGTTAAGCCACTGACTTTAGCTCAGGTCATGGATCCTGGAGTCCTGAGGTTGAGTCCCACATCAGGCTCCCAGCTCTGCGGGGAGTCTGCTTCTCCCTCTGGCCTTCTCCCCTCTCATGCTCTTTCTCACTCACTCTATCTCAAATAAATAAAATCTTTTAAAATAATAAAAAATTAATAAAAAATTAATTCACTAAAAGACAAAATAATTCTGAACTTGTATAAAGCTAACAACATCGCTTCAAAATATACAGGGAAAACAGAGTTACAATGATAAAGAAAAAGATCTACAATCAAGATTGATTTTTTAATGTGTTTCTATAATCAAAAGACAAAAAACATTGTGGCTGTAAATGATATGATGACATAATTAACTAACTTGCCCTAATGACAATAATTACATAAAATAACACATGCAACAAAGAGAAAACTTACATTCTTTTTAACATAAAAATGGAATATTTATAAAAGCTGTCCACATACTGGGACATAGGCAAATCTCAAAAACCACCAAGGAAAATATCACACAGACCATACTATCTACTCAAAATATAGTCAGTTTAGAAATCAGTAACAAAAAAATCTAAAACTATTTCATATATTTGGAAATTTTCAATGTACTCTTAAATAATTTATGGGTAAAAGAAGAACTCACAATGAAAATTATAAAATATTTAAAACTGATTCACAAAGGAAAGAGTACATTTCCAAACTGTGGGGCACAGCTAAATGAACAAATCATAAAACATGAAAAATTAAAAACTAATGACTCAAAAGATTAGGAAGAAGTTGGTAGAATGGAAAAATAAATATAAAAGCAGAAATTAATGAAATGGAAAGCAAACAACAGAAACAAACCTCAAATTTGTTTTTTGAAAAGAAAAAATAAATAAACTATTTTGTGATTAAGACAAATCATGGGGGGAAAAAAGAAGACATAAATAAAACAGATATGAAAGTAAAGGGGGTCATAAATACAATAGATATTTTTAAAAAATCACAAGAAAATAGGTTGAGTAGCTTGATGCCAGTAAATCTGAAAACATAACAGAATTTTACTCATTCTCTAGAAAAAGATAACTTATCAAAAGAGACTCATAGAAAATCAAAAAGTTGAATAGATCTGTATTAATTAAAGAATTGGAACTGATAATTAAAAATTTATACTCCACCCCCCCTCAAAATCATAAGAAGCCAGATGGCATTATAGGGAAACACAAACTTTCAATGATCATTATGTTAAAATTTTCCAGATAATGTAAGAACTATAGAAATGTTCCCAACCCATTTTAATGAGGATAGCATAACATGACACCAAAATGAGAAAATACACTATTAGAAAGAATGTAACTCTGCTCATTCATGAACATATTTGCAAAAATCCTAAAGAACGTATTAGTACACAAAAACTGACTATACTTTCTATATAAATGCACACAGCTAGGGGCACCTGGGTGGCTCAGTTGGTTAAGTGACTGCCTTCAGGTAAGGTCATAATCCCGGAACCCTGGGATTGAGTCCCACATCGGGCTCCCTGCTCGGCCGGAAGCCTGCTTCTCCTTCCCTCACTCCCCCTGCTTGTGTTCCCTCCCTGGCTGTGTTTCTCTCTGTCAAATAAATAAAATCTTTTTAAATAAATAAATAAACAAATAAATAAATAATAAATGCGCACAGCCAGACACACATACATATAAGTATGAAGTAGAATTTATCCCTAGAATTCAAGGCTAATTTAATATTAGAAAATCTTTTCATGTATTTTAACACATTTGTAGACTAAAGGAGAAAAAATTAATTACCTTACTATGTATAAAAAAGCATTATTAAATTTAACAGATAGTTCTCATAAAAAAAAACCTCAGAAAATCAGAAATAAAAGGAAATTTCTTAAAACTGACAAAGCTTATTTTAAAACACTGCAGAAAACATCATAACTAATAACACAACTTTAGAAGTATTTCTTTTAAGAAAAAGAAGAGAAAAATGATTGGTATTACTACAACTGTTCAACACCCTTCTATTGATCCAAGCCAGTGTAATAAGAGATTTTAAAAAAGAAGAAACAAGAAAGAAAACTTGAAATAATTACAAAGTAATCATTGTTAAGTAGGCCCATTCAAAATTTTTTGAAGGATTTTGGCTAATCTTGATATTTCCAAACAAACTAAGTATACCTTCCTAAACTAGAATCCATAAAGCCACATTTCCCAGGCTGCTTCACTGTTAGGTGCAGACCTGTTAAATTACAAATTTTCTTAATCATATTTTCCCAATTAGAGACAGTCACAAGAGGTTTTGATCCAAAAGTAGATGATGAGTTGGGTGTCATAATTATAATGCTCCCTTTCAGACTCAAGAGTCCTGAGTTAGATGTTACAATGTACATTTATCTCAATTAGATGGGCAAAGAGGCAATATGTGGAAATATATTTGGCTACTACAGTCATGACAGAAATGGCAAGAATCTGGAGCTCTTAACTATGGAAGCCTGAATTTAGCAGGTTCTGTATAATGGTGGAGGGAATATGGTTCCAGTTTCAGCAATTTGTGTTTCAATAAGTAATCAAGGTGATTTTGATGCATGCCCAAGTTTGACAATCACTGCTCTGGAGAAACTCCTGTCCACATGCACAAGGAGAAATACATAAGGCTGTTTACTATGACACTATTTGTAATAGTAAAACAAATGAAAACAATCTTGGCATCTTTGGTAAGGGAAGGGATAAAATAAACTGGATGAGCTGTACAATAGATTCTATACCTCTGTTCAAATGAATGAACTATGTCTCCGATAAATCTCAAAAACCTAATGCTAAATGGGAAATACAAGTTGCAAAAGGATTTATATGGCATGATATCATTTATTTAACATTTTGAAACACACAATACCATAGAATATATTATTTATGATATTTATGTAATTTTGGAGTAAGATTTTATTTATTTGTGAAAGAGAAACACAGCTAGAGAGAGAACATAAGCAAGGGGAGTGAGAGAGGGAGAAACAGGCTTCCTGTGAGCAGAAAGCCCGATGCAGGGCTCAATCCTGGGACTCCGGGATCATGACCTGAGCCAAAGGCAGATGCTCAACAACTGAGCCATCCAGACGCCCCGTGTAATTTTTTTAAAACACAAAAACATAGAATGACTCATACACACCAATTTCAGGACAGTGGTTATCTCTAACAAGAAAAGGAAGAAAATAAGTTAGGAGTATATTTTAATAGTTTATAAGAAAATATGACAGCATTTTAATATGTATTAAATCTGATAATGGGTTCACTGATTTTTATTATATTGTCTATACTTTTCTTTATATTTAAAACAAAAACAGCAACAAAAACCTTGGAGCACCTAGATGGTTCAGTTGGTTAAGACTCTTGGTTTCAAGGTGCATGGGTGGCTCAGTGGGTTAAAGCCTCTGCCTTCAGCTCAGATCATGATCTCAGGGACCTGGGATCGAGGCCCATGTTGGGCTCTCTGCTCGGCAGGGAGCCTGCTTCCTCCTCTTTCTCTATCTGCCTCTCTGCCTACTTATGATCTCTTTCTGTGTCAAATAAATAAATAAAATCTTTAAAAAAAAAAAAAAAGACTCTTGGTTTCAGCTCAGGTCATGATCTCAGGGTTATCAGGCTCCATGCCAGTGCAGAGTTTGCTTGAGATTCTTTCTTTCTCCTTCTTGCCCCACCCTTGCTCACACACAGGCTCATATGGAAAGCTGTCTGTCTCTCTAAAATAAACAAATCTTTTAAAAAAAAAAACTTCATTGAAATAAAAAATGCTTTGTTTTTCAAGTAAATTTTCATTTGAGAAAATGGTTTTATCAAATATCCAATAATGTTGTCATGTTTAGTTTCCCGGGACTTACTGTCAGATAGAAGCTCAGTGCATAAAGGTAAAATACTATATCAACCACTTCAGTAAATATGTATTTTTAAATTGTTTGTATTTAACTTGATCCCAGGAATTGCTGGCAGCCGACAATTTAGGGAGGACAAAATATATCAATCCCAAAAGAAAAGTACAGGAGTAACACATATATAAAGGGCTGGTTAGCCTTGCATATTACATGAAATCTAATGTTCCTTAAATAAGAAGTCTGGGTGAATCTTTTTATAAAATAATCATTCTTGAATCCCTTTATAAGTTCCCATTTTCAAATGTTTTATTTTCCTGAAATATTGCATACTTATAAAATTGTATAAGTTAGAAAACTCAGCTTCCTGGCCTTGCTAGCCTTCCAGATTACTGAATGGTTAGCTCAAGAACACTTGGGGAAAGAAAGCCAAGACATCGGACTAATCTACGTATTCATCTATTTAGTTATCTCTCTATAATTTTTTCCCCAGCCAGTCAGCCAGACATCTGAAAATCTGAGATGGCTTTCACAGGCTCATTCCAGACCATGCCAGCATTCCATAGTCAAGTGAAATTCCATGGCTATTAATTTATAAATACTACAGGCAACAGGTAACTATAAGAATTGTATACATTCCTAGGATTTTATTTACTTAATCTTACAGAATCACCTTAGAATTTCTACTAGGTAAAGTTAAATGTTAGCACCCATGTAAACATAACAGAGTGCACAAAAGCATTTTTACTCCTCTTATGTATATCAAAAATTTATGTATTTTTACTATTGAGCTACCTAGTCAAATATATAAAAATTCCAAAGAAACGCAAAAATCGCTAACATGTAAAGAACTCTGAGGAATTATAGGGAAAATGCTAATGAGACAGAGAAAAGAGTTCACAAAGACTAAGAGACTGA
Source organism: Spilogale gracilis (assembly GCA_004023965.1). Taxonomy (NCBI): domain Eukaryota; kingdom Metazoa; phylum Chordata; class Mammalia; order Carnivora; family Mephitidae; genus Spilogale; species Spilogale gracilis. The sequence continues at coordinate 102,636 of PITA01003627.1, forward strand.
AATGAAGCTCTCAGAAAAAAGAGAAGGCAGAGAAAGCCGACCAAAGGGAACTTCTGAAGATGACAAGAGTGAAGTGTTTTGGTAGGGATCTTCGAAGAGAAGTACCAGATACAAATTTGTAAGTGGCTGTAAATAACAAGGACAAGCAAAACATGAAAGACAACGGTGCTACTCTGCAGATGGCATTTCATGACACCGTACAAAAGTCAAGTGCATTCAATAAATGTGGTCATGGTGGGATATTGCCCTGAAACATCTACTCAGTGATAAGAGCTATTTTCATTGCAAACATAAGAAGCAAAAGAATCTAGTCAACATATGCACAAGAGGCACTGAGATGGAATCACTGTATTTAGTCACAAACCATATGGCTTTCTCAAGTGCAACAATGATACCAATTAAGTATTGTATCTAAGATAATTAACTGTGGGTACCAGGCAATATAAGAAAATACAAATAAATAAGACTAGCTGCTATTTTATCACCTAAAATTAGGAACTGCTAGAACTATGTAGTTTCTGTCATGAATTTTTGGAAATAGCAAGGATCATGATGCAGACTTCCACAAAGTGTCACAGGTTTGAGGTAAAAAGAGAAAGACTTGAGGGCACCTGGGTGGCTCAGTTGGTCAAGTGTCTGCCTCGACTCAGGTCATGAGAGGTCTGAGGATCAAGTCCCACACTGGGCTCCCTGCTCAGCAGGGAGTCTGCTTCTCCTTCTCCCTCTGCCTCTCTCCCCATGCTCGTGCTCTCTCTCTCCCCCTCTCTCCCAAATAAGTGAGTGAGTGAATGAATGAATAAATAAATAAATAAATAACCTGAAAGCAGAAAGGTGGTATCATCAGAAGCTTATAATCATTGTCTATCAGTCATTGCTTTCAACCCTAGAAATGGTGGCATGTCAGTTTAACAGACTATGGCACATGTGAAAACTTCATCTCCCCTAAGTTCTTCCAAGATTAGGTGAGATGTTTATCAGGGACCTTAAAACAAGCAAAAAATCAGGTTGGTTCAGGTACAACTTGAAGTGTCTTGGTTTGTGTTTGTTTTTTGCTAGTTTAAGCCCTTAAATACACAATACATTGATTTCTAAACAAACTGGTTTGTTAGATGGATTTTAGTTCTTGTTGGAGAGAGTATTATTGAAAAGAACCATAAAAAACTGGGGGTCATATTCTGTTCTCTAAGAGCAAATATTTTTAAAATTTTTAGCTGTTTCTCTTTGTTGCCATCTTCCTATTTTTAACTAATGTCCTTAAATTGTTATGTCCTGATTCATGGATTTTGGACACTAACCACTGACTTACCACGCTGTTTTAGTGATGATATAGCTCATATATCCACATTCCTCTCCTCATTTTTCTATCATAAATGTTCTTTTTTACTCAAAGCAAGAGTCAGACTTTATTAAATATTTAAATATTTTTTGTTGCTGAGTTAGCAGTTGACTATGATTCCCCCTTTTTCTCTGTGCAACCTTTTTTCTCTGAAGTCAGTAATTGTTCTTCCTTAGAATTGGCCAAGATTTTTATTGTTGTTGTGTTGTTCTAGAGGCTAGATTTTCCCATACCCTTTAAGAGCAATTGAATTCAACTTTTCATTTGGTGAAAGCAAGATGATGGTCATTTGTCCCTGGAGCCCTCCACCCTCCTTTCCCATCTGGACTGGTTGCTTTCGAGCCCTAAACACACAACTGGCATCCTGGGATTTTCTTTCGGGCACTATCCTGAGAATCCCTTACCTATTTCTGCCTGCTTCCTGAATCCCAAACCTCCCCTTTCTTGATTAGTCCCTTACTGTGGTAGAGCTCATCCTCCTGTAGCTTTCTGAGAGAAGTAAATGGATAAAGAAGGAGGCCGAGGGGTCTCATCTGTCAAAATGCACATTTTAACCTAACCGCCCTGCTTCCAGCCCAGGACCTTGCTCCCTGACCTTCTTCTTCAGTTTTTAATTTCTGGATTTCATTACAGGTTCTCAAATAAAGATTATTTCAGAGAAAGCAACTTTATGGTTACAGCTTTATTTCATTTGCAAGAGCCAGGATTTAAATAAGTCCAAAACATGTAATAGTCAGAGTAAAGAGTTTTTACCCTAAGTTGCATAGTAGGAAGGATATAATTTATAATGCAAGGGCATTTCCCAGTACATTAGGTGGATGGAAAAGCCCTTTTTGAGCTGGGAGAAGGCACAGGGTCAGGGGTGGGGTGGGGGGTGCAAGAAAGTAGAGACTCAGGGATCTATTTCCTGTCCTGCCATCTTGGAATGAAACCCCAAGGGATGACGGAGACTCATAAACAGCCTTGGGAAACACAGGTGGGCACACTCACCTCTACTTCTCAGAGCACACCCCAGGAAGCTACAATGTGAACAGAGGGCAAAGACAAAATGTGCTGAGAGGATGACCTTAATTTAAACCTGACTTCACTTCTACCAAGTTAGACAGCCTTGGTTTCTATTTTCCCTACCCTGGAATAGCAGACTACCTTGGAATAGCACACTTATCAGCGGTGTGGCCATGGTCATGTGGTTAACCTGAGCCAGGGCAGGAGGGGCTGTCTGCTTGGTCAGTGAGAATTCTGAAAGCCTGAGGAGCTTTTTTGGGTTGATGCACATGCTGATATGTCTGAGAACACGGACGCTGAGCATGATTAAAGAGTATTCACAAAGGGCCATTCTCCTGTTCAGATGATCCTTTTCTCCACTGTCTAGCTGAAGTGAAAAGTTATTCTAGAACACAGTGAGCAAAGACCAAACCTGTCATCAGAACCTAAGTCAACAAACTTTTGGCATCCTCCCCAAGAAGTCAGATACCCTTTCACTTTTTCCAGAGTCCACATGAAAAGTCTGTGGCATCCAATGATCATCTGACAGAAGAAACAACAACCTGAACGGGAGCTTGCAGGAATGGCTTCTACCCTAGTGCAACACCGGCGAAAACATAAACTGGTGTCGCCACTCCAGGAAACGGTATGAAGTTTCCTCAATATGATCCAGCAATTCCACCTCTAGCAATATGTCCAAAGAGAATGACATCATAATCTCAAAGAGATAGCTGCACTCCCCAGGTCACTGTAGCATTATTCACAGTAGTCCATACACTGAAGCAACCTAACTATCAACAGATGAATGGATAAAGAAAATGTTGCGCATGCACGCACACACAAATGTTACTTAGCCTTAAAAAAGAAGGAAATCCTGCCGTTTGCAACAATATGTACGAAAGTGGAGGGCATTATACTAAGTGAAATCAGCCAACACAGAAAGACAAATACTGCATGATATGACTAAAACAGTCATATTCATAGAAACGAGGAAGAGATGGTGGTTGTCAGGGGTAAAGGGGAGAGGGAAATGGGAAGACGTTGGTCAAAAGGTACAAAATCTCAGCTTTGCGAGATGAGTAAGTTCTGGGGATTTAAGATACAGCATGATGACTATAGTTAACAACATTATATTTGTTATATACTTGAAATCTGCTAAGAGGGTAAATCTTGAGTGTTCCCGCCACACAAAAAGATGGTAACTATGTGAGGTGATGAATATGTTAATTAGCTTGACTGTAGTGATCATTTCACAATATGTGCATATATTAAAACATCACTGGGGAACCTGGCTGCCTGAGTTGGTAGAGTGTTCGACTCTTGATCTCAAGGTTGTAAGTTTGAGTTTGGGCACAGAGATCACTTAAAAATAAAAATCGTTTAAAAAGATCACCTGCATATCTTAAATAATATGCAATTTTTATTTGTCACTTATACTTTAACAAAGCTGAGGAAAAAACAGTGGGTTCTAATCCATTCTCTTAGTAACTAGCTCTGCGACCTTGAACGAGTCACATATCTTCTCTCAGCTTCAGTTAGCTCTTCTGTAATTGAAGGGGTTGAACTGTGCCTTTGTCCTATGGGTCATCTGAGTGCTTCAGCAGGAAAGGCAGCTGAATAATTTTAGGTGGCTGAAGTGGATAAAAATTAGATTTCAACCACACTGCTGTTATTATTAAATGCTACCTAATCAGACCTCTCTTTCATCCCAAATTAATCTGTAATGATTTAAATTATAACTTACAGTTTTTGAAGTGCTTGCTTCTACATTTTTCCCCTTTTTTTCTCCCCTCAACCCATTTGAGGTAAATAGGGCAGGCATTTGTATTTCCATTATTTTCCTCCTTGGGGGAATGTGCAGCTCTCACCCCAGGATCCCCACAGTCTATAGGAGCAACTCTCATGTCAAGATCCCTAGAGGGCACCTATTACAAATTCTTATTCCTGAGCCCTGTTCTAGACCCACTAAATCAGAATCTCTGAGCCTGAGGTGCTGGGATTTGATTGCATCTCTGATAAAATACCTCAAGGTGATTTCTATACACCTTAAATATGAGAATCACTAGTTTACAGAGCACGGAAGCTCTATTATGTGTCAGGCACTATCCTAGCTGCTTTATATAATCCTTTCATTCCATCCTTGTAACTGCTCAGGGAAGGGTATATTGTTTTCAAATAGGCTTATTTTGAAATAATTATAGATTTATGGACTGGTTGCAAAGATAGCCATGACAGTGTAGCCTCACGCAGTTCCTGTGGCCCTTATTGTTATTCCCATCACTGTGGTTAGTTTGTCAAAATTAAGAAACCAACACTGGGAAATTAGTGTTAACTAAACTCTAAATTTTATTTGGATTTCCCCAGTTTTGTCATTAATGTCTTTTTTTCTGCACTAGGTTCTAGTCCAGGAGACATTGCATTCAGTTGTCATGTGACTTGTCTGTGACAACTTCTCTGGTCTGTGATGATTTCTTGGTGCTTCTTTCCCTTTGGTGACCTTGGCAGTTTTGAGGAGTACTGGTCAGGTATTTTGTAGAATATTTCTCAAATTGGGTTTGTCTGATCATTTTTCTCATGGGTTGTTTTGTTTTTGGTTTGTTTTTTTTTTTTTCAAATATCGCAAATAGGAAGTGTCTTTCTCATCACATGATATCAGGGGTACATGATATTTGTACCACATCACTTGGTGATATTAATAAAGTATGTTATTTGTAATCCCAATTCAACTAATTAGGAAACAAAATTTATCAAGCCCAGTGTTCCATGGCTGCTAAGGGAAAGAACTGGTATAAAGTTTCATTTCCTTTTTCTGCCATTTTGGTTGCGAGGGACCATTCCAGCTTTATCCTCGCCACCCACCCCCCCACACCCCCCGAACTCTCCTATTCAGCCTGACTTGGAATTCCCCTACATTGTTTTATGCTTCACTTATACCTGAATTTTCCCAATCCTCCAGTATTCAGCTCAAATCCACCCCCCCTCTTTGAAATTCCCCATGACTCCCAATATAGTCTTGTTTGATGAAATCCTGAAGCACTTACTATCTGCCTCTAATTTTCCACTTTGTGCATATTTTCTTAACCTCTGTCTTTCCAAGCTAACCTGGATTGATAAGGGAGAGAGACACCAACCTGCATAGAATTCCATTTTCTCCTGAACTGAATGACCTTGATATCTTATCCTCTTCAATCCTCCACACTGTAGTCAGAGGAATGCTTCCAAACCACAAATCTAATTATACCATTACCTTGCTTAAAACTTTTCAATGTCTCCCCATTATCTGCGACGTAAAGTCCAAGTATCTGATCCTCACATATAAGGCCTTTCATGATCTGACCCCTGTCCACTATTTCACCTCTAGCCATTGCCTCAGCCTCCACCCTACAATACTCTGCATTTCAGTCGTAATGAACTACTGGAAATTTCTAAGTGCCCTGTGGCCTCTCTGAGCCCCATGCTTTTGCATCTGCTCTATTATCAGTGAGGATGCCACTGTGGGAGGCTCCAGTTCAGACTGGTTGATAGAACAAGGACAATTATAACATCACATGACAGGAAACAGAAAAGCAGGAACGGTTGTCCAGCAACTCAGCAATGTCACCCAAGACCCTGCTCTTTTTCTCTCTTTGCTTTGCCATCCTCAAAAAATTCAATTTGCCCTCAAACTGACTCCCATCACAGTCATAAAATGGCTGCAGTAGTTCTAAGCACCTCTTCTAAGCACAGTAATACCTAGAGACCAAAAAAAGGGCAATCTCTTCCAGTGTTTCCCTCTTAAGAGCAAGAAATATTTCCTAAAGTCCCCTAAACAGATTTCCTTTTACATCTCATTGGCCCCAAACTGGTTGGTATACCCACCCCTAAGCTAATCAAACAAGAGTAATGGACCTACCATAATTGGCTTCAACCACTCAGCACTTACTCCTGAAGGCAGGGATAAGTCAAGTGGGGGAAAGGACACCTGAGCAAAATGTCAGCTCTTCCAGAAAGAAAGACGATGCCTGTTGACTGGGCAGCCAACAGTGTCTGCCCCACTACTATTGTTGACTTATCTTCCTTAATTATTAGACAGACTTTTAAGACTTTAAAAGTCTTAAAGGCTTTTAAGTCTTTTTTTTTAAGACTCAACTCAAATGTTACCTCTTCCAGGAAGCCTTCTCTGATATCACCAAGTATAAAAGAATGCCCCATCCTCTAAACTCCTATATTACTAGGTTTATACCTCTGCTAGAGCTCTTACTACATATCTATGATTCTGCTATCTTCAGAAAGAGAGAAACCCTAGAAAAAAGGAACCATATTCTACCAATCTTTTGAGTTCAACCTTGTTCAAAGAAAGGGCAGGGAGAGAAGAGGAGGAAAGGATGGGAGGGAGGGAAGGAGGGAAGAACTTGGCTTCTCTGAATCTCTTGCTGTTCATCTGTAAAACAGGAATTGTTTTGATTCCTAATCATTGTTTTAAAGATTAAGTGGTATAGGACACAAAAAAGCATGCAACACAGTTTCTAACACATAGCTTCTCATGTATTTTTGGAGAACATGTACTCATCCTGTATTGTTTAAATACCATCCTCCCACCCTTCCACGCATTTCCTAGCACAATGTTTTGTATAAGTATACTTGCTCAATAATGTGTTGATAGCTTGCTTCAATCTAAAAAAAATACAGATTACTGAACAAATTAAACAACCAGTTCAGCTTGCCACGTCCTGATTTCCTTTATTAGCCTGGCTAAGAGAACTTTTAATAACATTTCCCCAATTCTGTATTAACAGAACTCTTAATTGAGGTTTTCCTACAACCACCCAGAGCGTGAGATCTGCACTCTGCTTGGGCGACCTTTCACTAGACACTCTTTTGCTTTTCCACTCCACTCTCCTCAGTATTCTGGGCTTCATTTCAGATCTGTCCTGAGGTATGCTTTCCTCCCCTTCCTAACACTTCTTTGTTGCTAAAAATAGGTGATGTCCCTTCAGAGCAAAAACACTTGGCAAATCAGTGAGCTTTTACAGGTACAGCTTTATACTGGTCCCTGCAAGATTGGGGGATGGATTAAGTACACGAAGAAGCTCACCACCACCTCTTTCCTTCTGGGTACCCTTCTGTGTTCCTCAAAGGAGTTTACAAAATGTATGTAAAAATAGTAATACCACACTCATCAAAAATGCACAAGCTAAGGGATGCTAAGTGAGACTTTGCAGAATACTGAAGAGTAAACAAAGCAGCCAGCTCAGAAGATCGCCAGAAAGCATTTTGAGGAAACATTTCATTAGAGAGCCCTGTGCCCAACCCAACATACTGGGACTAGAGCTGTTGGTGATTATGATTTAACAATATACTAAGGAAAACTGGAGCTTGTGGTATGGCCAGTTTCCTTGGGATTATAATGGATATAGTTAGGAATTCTCTCACTTACACTATCTCTTGGTATGACACTGTCAGCTCGGGTTCTGCCTGAACTCAGTTGCTATATTACATATACTACATCCTGTGGCATTTTGTGACATTAGCCCTGAAAGAGGTGTCAATCAGCACATCATGTAAAGTATCGTTCTCACCCATTGGATATTTGCTTGAAAATACTCTATTTCTCGGGACGCCTGGGTGGCTCAGTTGGTTGGGCCACTGCCTTCGGCTCAGGTCATGATCCTGGAGACCCGGGATCGAGTCCCACATCGGGCTCCCTGCTCGGCGGGAAGCCTGCTTCTCCCTCTCTCACTCCCCCTGCTTGTGTCCCCTCTCTGGCTGTGTTTCTCTCTGTCAAATAAATAAAATCTTTAAAAAAAAAAAAAAAAAAAAAAAAAAGAAAATACTCTATTTCTCTCCAAGTGAAAATTTTCTATTTAATCTTCCTCACATCTGGTATACGTGTGAATTAATGTACTCATGTGGATGGATGCATATCCCCACGGGTACTGAGGCATGAACAGTTATTGCAAACATGTATATATTATTCATGCATGAATTTGTATATGTACCTACTTGAAAATGAATGTCTTTTCACCATTTTGCACTTTTGAAACTCATCTCTGGAGTTGCACTGTCCTAATTCCTTTGAATGAAAGTTAACAAAATTACAGCACAAACTGAAATGGCTCAGAGGCCTAAATTTAAAGGTAACTAGCCCAATATAGTACTCAATTAATTCCTATTGTGTTCCATCTATTAGCCACTGTGTTGACCTGCTTGTCAACTGCTCTCTTCTGATTCTTCCATCCTCAATGCAAAAATCATTCCACCTTCTCTTTATTTTCTAGAGTTCATGTCAAGTTCTCTGCCTGCTATTCAGTATTTCACACATATTCTTAGAGTCATAGTTCTCATAGTTTGATTTGTAGGCCTCTGGTTATCTGTCAAAAAGATTCCTTAGGTATAAAAATAGTCTGAGTGAGTCACGTAAAAATGGATCTGAGGGGTCAGAGGGAAGTGTGAAGAATTAGAAGTATGCTCTAATGAAAATTGTTATTATCACAGAATAGAGCAGAAAGAGTAGGTCAACATCCCAACCATACTATCACTGATGGTTACTCAGCTATTAATTGACCATCTCCAGGGCTAGAGAACCAGAGAGCCATGTCATCCAACCATGACAACACTTCCTTTTATATCGAGGTCATATCTATCTTCAGTAGTTTCTACCATTCAAGTATTCATCTAAAGCCCATCAGAGTGGTTATCCTCTAGTGGCTAGCCTTTGAGCCACTGTCTTGAGAATCTAAGGAAAATGATAGACCCTCCCCATAGAAAACTGCACATGCAAAAATACTTCTTGCAATTTCAGGGAGCTCACAAGTCCTATGAAGCCCAGTGGATTCCTGGGTAAAGAATTCCTCACTACTGTTTTGTACTGAGTAGAGAAATGGAGGAAAAATAAGCTAGGATTTCCTCCTTCAAGGAGATTACCTTCCAATAACAAATGCTTGTGAAACATTTAGTAGCAACAAAGTAGTATATGACAAAGTACTCATCATATATAGAGGGCCAAAAATTCTACTCTTGCCTAGACAGCAGGATGGAAGTCCCTGCAAACTGCCACTGTGCACTCACATTCTGTAAGGGAAAAAAAAAGCCTTTTGCTGTGTTCTCAGAAGCATCATCTAATAGCACGACACCAGGGGAAGAGAGGATGGTGCTAGTCATGGTCAGGTACATGGTATTCAATAAATGTTTGATGAATAAGTAAACAATCCAAAATTAAAATGTTCCTTGATCCTCTAGAGGGGAAAGTTGAAAAGAACAATAAAAATATTTCATTAGCCTCCAAGCCTCCCTAAGCTTCAGTCTACCTCACCACTTAATCCAAAAATGTCTAAGTATTTCTAAATCCAAACAAACCTCTAGCAGCCACACTTTAGGTGAGTTTTAAAAGGTTAAGAAAATGTATTCAAGGTCACAAAAGCCAAGCTATAGAATAGAAACGCAAAACGTTCTTCACTGCAATCGAATCTTGGGAAGGGAGTACTGGTTCTCTCGTTTTAATTTCTTAATGATGACACCTTCTAACAGAGTAATTGGATAGCTTTCAGAAGAAGTGATTAATTTTCTTTGAAATCCAGATGTTACCTCTGCTTTCTTTATTTGAGGGTGACCTTGAAGGTACAGTAAAGAAACTTCATCAAACAAAGTAACCAGAAAAAACCTCTTGGCTGGTTCCCAGTCATTTCTATTTGCACTATAAAATTGCTCTGTAATGAAACACGAAATGTTTCCTTTCAGGTTGGGGTGTTGCTCTTCAGTTCTTTGTATGTACATTGGATACACATTTAATGACTTGTTCTAAGGGCTGGTGGCAGACTAAAAACAATAAAACAGTGACTGAATACATAGACTCCAGGGTGCCCGACTTAATATGTTATTCAATAGCCAATTAGCAGTTACTAATGCATTCTAGAATGTATGTACATTTTTACCATAGTGTTGATAGACGAATGGGGAAACAGTCCTTATTTTTTCAGTTAACATATACAGAGCCAGCGCGTTCAGAGTGTGATCCTGAACAGATGGCTCCTCTCCACATGCGATCTCCGAAGGGGATTTTTTTCAAGGTAAATAGACACAAATGTTTTAGCGCATTGTGGACCCAAATGTAGATCTCACAAGAAGCAATTTCCAGCAGGAAACAAGTTTCCTATTAATCAGATTTTATGACAAAAACAAAAACTGGCCTGTGAGCTAGTTTAAGGCATACATTGCCATTCCGTCATTAACTTCTCTTATTGATAGACAATATGTTCAGTAATTTCTGAGATATTTAAGTCATTTTAAATCTGCCCATTCTCTCTCCCTAATTCCTATACCTGCCCTCCTTCCTGTTAGTTCCTACCAACAATAGCCACAAAGGCAATATGTCTCTCCTTAAAATGTTCCTCTTCTAAAAACATTTTTTTAATTAAATAAAGTGTTTATTTTCTATCCAACAAAGTCTAAATGTGTTTAGGAGAACAGTATATACTGTTGTTTCATTAACTTATTTATTCAACAAATTTATTTTAGGGAGCTACACTACGAAGAGGTAAAAGACAGCGGTCCCAAGTCTGTCACTGGTTATATGACATCAAAGACACCTCATAACTCTCTGCCTCAGTTCCGCCATCGATGATATTTGACCTGCTCACCTGATAAGGCTTTGTAAACATGTTCATTCATTCATTCATTCAGCAAATTGTTATTGAGCCCCTACTCTGTGCTGGGCACTAGCATGGTGCTATGGATATGGGAGAAAAGCAAACAGACCTGAGCCTGACCTCATGAGCTTAACCTGTAAGAATAAACAGAAAGAAACAAAAGTGAAAGGGTGTATTCAAATAGGAAAGTAAGAGAAAGATATCCTAACTTGGGAGCTTTTGGACTGTGGCCTCCTTTTACCCAGAGCTATAGGTAAGGCTCCAGAGAAATGGTATGGATTACAAGAGAAAGACATTACCAAATATGCAAAAAAGGACCATCTCATAACTATTTCATATCCTTGTTGGCATGAAATATGACTTCAAATACAATCCAAAGCGTTTCTTCCAGGTGTCCTTCCCCAACCCCACTTGCTCATGGTAGCTTTTTTGTTCTGTTTTGGAAGCAAGCTACTACAGTATAAATGTCCATGTAAGACTTTAGACACAAATGCACAAACAAGAGCAGCAACCTCAACCACACTGGATAATGCAGTATCTTCTCTAGCCCAACAGTTCCCACAACATGGTTAAGTAGACCATTGAAAGACACAAAATTATTTTAGATGGTACATAGATATCATTTACTTAATGGTTATGTGTTCACCTTAATGTGTATGAGAAAAAAATATAACCAGCATGTAAAAAGCATGATTTCACTGATTTGGGGCTTAGTTATGAGGCTAAAATAGATAGCCATGTAAACGTCCACTTGATGCTGCCCACATGGATCACAGATGCAAGGCTCAGGTGTACCTATGAATGTTTCCAACCTTCCATTGTAACTTTAGAGACAGGGGAAGTACAAGTGTTATCCCTAGCGACTGGATCTCCCATCCTGAATGACCCATCTGATCTTGCTGCAATCTGAGACAGGCCAGATGGTTACTGAAAGTAGCAACAGTTCCAGAAATTGTCTTGGGAAAATGTTCACTGGCTCAGCTTGAGTCACTTGCCCCCTTAAAGTAAACATTGTGGCCAGTGGGAGGAGGTTCTCAAATTGGCCAGTCCTAAGCTTTGTTGTCCCTTCTGGTACCCAGAGCTAGAGCATCTCCACCTAAACCATATGGATTAACAATGGAGGAGATGTGATTCCACAAAAGAAAACTCAGAGATTGTCCCTTGTATATATAACGAGGACAGCAACTCTTACATTATATATATTGTGGTGAGAATTAAAATAAAGAATGTTTTTTGTCTGACTGACCCAATGAATGGTGCAACAACTGGAGTTCAACAACTGGTGGTAATAGTAGCAGTGATAATTGTTATTATGATTTGTTAACACGATGATTGTTGTTGTTATAGTTGTGGCTTCTAAAATAGTTTTAGGGCCTCATTTGTTAACTTAATTATTTTATCAATCCACAAATGAAAGATAATTATTTGAATATAACCTTTGGAAAGCCATTAACGCAAGACAGCACTTCCTTCAATTATATCCTTAGTTTGTTTATCATCTTCATGCATAATCAAGGTACTTGGGATTACCACAATCAAATGTTCAGTGTCTCACCAAATAGACTTTGCTTCCTTCTTAAGTGACATGTAGTTTTACCATAACATAATTTTATCTAAATGATTATACACCACTAGTGTCAGTGTTTATGTTAATGCTACGTTTACAACTGTAGATTGCAATGTAGTTTTCAATGAGCCCATATGATACTGTGAGCTAATTAAGTGTTTAGAGTTTCAAAATTAACAACAGTATTGGAAAGAGCTTAGAAACACTTCTAGAATCTTTGCTTTTAAAAAGCACATTATATGGTCAAGGAGAAGGGTTAAAACAAATGAGAAAATTGAAAAATAACAAAATAAATCCAGTTATACCTGTATGGACAAGAATAGTACTGTATACACCCTTTAAATAACTGAATTAATTGCTATATTGGCACAAATTCAAAAGTTAACCAACATATTTCTAGTAAAACAATATATGAGTAAAATATATTTGGTACATCATTTTATGAGTGGACTTAAGATTATCACCTGTTAAGATTATCATGAAAAAAATTATACATAATAAATATAAAGCATTATATGAGTTTTTCAATATATTAGGCCATCAATAAAATATAAAAATAAATTTAATTAAAAACTACAGATACAGGGGCGCCTGGGTGGCTCAGTTGGTTGAGCAACTGCCATCAGCTCAGGTCATGATCCTGGAGACCTGGGATCAAGTCCCTCATTGGGTTCCCTGCTCAGCGGGAAGCCTGCTTCTCCCTCTCTCACTCCCCCTGCTTGTGTTCCCTCTCTCGCTGTGTTTCTCTCTGTCAAATAAACAAAACGTTAAAAAAAATAAAAAATAAAAAATAAAAAAATAAAAACTACAAATACAATATTTTTATTTTACATTTATTTCTGAAAACCTTGAAAAAATTCAGAAGAAATGAGATAAAGGTGGGTGAAATAGTTTCTAAATATCATAAATTTAAGTGAATCATAGTGATGAATTTTAAGATCTTAGAACTATGTGTGCTAATTACGGATGATTTTTTTTAATGCAAAAATGATAGTCAAAAGAAACAAAAAATAAGCTCACCTTAAAATTAAATTCTATCCAGACTGTCAAATAAATTAAATGATATATAAACAGAGGTGGCCAGTCTCCTGACTTTACATAGTGAAAGCCACTATAAATCTCCCAGGGGGCAAAACCAATCCTGTTTGTGGCTTTTTTTTTTTTAAGATTTTATTTATTTGACAGAAACACAGCTAGAGAAGCAACACAAGCAAGGGGAGTGAGAGAGGGAGAAGCAGGCTTCCCGCAGAGCAGGAAGCCCAATGTGGGACTCAATCCAGGGACTCCATGATCATGACCTGAGCTGAAGGCAGATGCTTAACGACTGAGCCACCCAGGCTCCCTGTTTGTGCCTTTCTTATGTTCTAGTGCTTCTTCACACTAAACTAGTTTCTTAGGAATATGAAATACCAAAATGTACATATATTGTATATACTTTATTAGAAATACAAATGCATGTAGCTGTCTACCAAAAACCTTAACTGAATTAGGAGAGGCATTAGAGTTTTGCTTTAGTAAAGAATTATGAGTTCCTTTTTCTTTAGAATGTTTGTATCTATGTTCATGAGGAATATTGATCAGTAATTTTTTCTTACTGTAATGTGTGTCTGGTTCTGTTATCAGAGTAATACTGAACTCATAGAGTGAGTTGGTAAGTATTCCCTTCTCCTTAATTTTCTAGAAATCTGAGAATTAGTACTTTTCCTCCCTTAAAAGTTTAGTAGAATTCTCAAGTGAAGCCATTTGGGCCTACCACTTTCTTCACGGCAAATTCAATTCAGTAACATACAGGGTTATTCAGGGTATCTATTTCTTCTAGAGTAAGTTTCAGTAATTTGTGTATTTCAAAATAAACTTGTCTATTTCACCTAAATTGTTGAATTTATTGGCATCTAAGTTGTTCATAGCATTCCCACATTATCCTTATTAATATCAGCATCATCTACTGACATCACTTCTCTCATTCTTGATATTAGTAATTTGTGTCCTATGTCTTTTTTTTCCCCTTAACAGTCTGACTAGAATTTTACCAATTCTATCAGTCTTCTCAAAGAACCAAGCTTTGGTTTTATCTCTTTTTCCTCTATTTTTTGTCTTATATTCCATTGATCTTTGTTCTGATCTTTACTATTTCCTTTATTTGCATACTCCAGATTTAATTTACTCTTCTAGTTTCTTAGAGTGAAATGTTAGGTTATTGATTTGAAACTTTTCTTTTCTCACTTATGTATTTTGTGCTATAAATTTCCCTCTAAATATTGCCTTAGCAACATCCCACAATTTGTAGTATATTTTCATTTTCATTCAGTTCAAAATATTTTCTAAATTCCCTCTTGACTTCTTCTGACACACAGTGATCCAGAAGTATGGTATGTAGTTTCCATATGTTGGGGGATTTTTCGAGACATCTTTTTGTTACTGATTTCCAATTTAGTATCATTAAGTATGGTTACAGAATATAATTTTCAGGGTTTGAATTTTTTAAATAATGAAAATGTATTTTATGGCCTAGAATATGTGCTTGAAAAGGATCTGTATTCAGTACTTGGGAAGGAAAGTGTTCTATAAATGTAATTTAGGTCAGGCTTGTTGATTGTGGATGTAGAGTCATTTATATTTGTATTAATTTTCTATATATCTTCTGAATCACTTTGAATCTTATGAAAACTTCAACTGTAATTGAGGACTTCTTTAATTTCTGTCATTTTCACCTCATATATTTTAAGACTGTGTAATTATATGCATAAAAGTTTGAAATGACATTTTTCCCTAATGAATTATCACATTATCATTATGAAATGACATTCTTTTCTCCTTGGCAACATTCTTTGCTCTGAATCTACTTTGTCTAATATTAGGTAGACCCTCCAGCTTTCTTTTGATTAGTGTTAGCATGGTATATATTTTCCATCCTTTTAAACCTATTTGTGTCTTTATACTTCAATTGTGATTTTTATAAACAGCATATCTAATTTGGTCATTTTTTAATCTGACCATCTTTACCTTTTAATTGGGGTGTTTAGGCCATTAACATTTAATGCAATTACAAATAGTTCACTTTAAGTCTATCATCTTGCTATTTATTTTCTATTTCTCCTAATTATTCTTTTTTCTCTTTTCTTTTTTCAACCCATTTTTGAGTTGAGTTTTTATTATTTCATTCTATGTCCTTTGTTGGCTTATTTAGCTATAACTCTTAGCTTACATTTTAGCAGTTGCTTTAGAGTTTATAGTATACATCCTTAATTAATCACAGTGTAACTTCCAGTAATATTATATCAGTTTACATGGAAGAACATTATTCCTCTTAAACTGCATATTTTTATTTCTCCCTTCCTACCTTTTTTGCCATATATTTGACTTATACTATAAACCCCACAACATATTGTTATTATTTAGGTTTAAACAATAAATCTGTCCAAATAAATTTATATAACAATAAATCTTATATATTTACTCTTATAGTTACCAACTCTGATGTTAATTCATTTTGTAGATCTTTATTTTCACTTGGTGCCATTTTCCCTCTGCCTGAACAACTTCACATTAGACTTTTTAGCAGTGTGGATCTACTGGTGATAAATACTTAACACTTTTTGCATTTTCGTGAAAGTGATTTTTTTTGTTTGTTTTTTAGAGACTTTTTTCCATAGGTATAGAATTCTATGTTGGCAGTATTTTTCTTCTAGTACTTTAAAGATATCACACCACTATCTTATTTCTCTCATTTCAAAAGAGAAATCACTCTCATTCTTATCCTTGTTCCTGTGCACATAATGCATTCCCTGATTGCTTTTAAGTCTTTTCTTTAATCACTGGGTTTGAGTAGCTTGATTATGATAAGCCTTGGTATAGTTTTCTTCAAGTTTCTCGTGTATGGTGTTCACTGTAATCTTTAGATCTGTGGGCTTGTAGAATATTTTTGGTCATTATTTCTTCAAATATTTTTTCTGTCTTTCCTCTGGGAACTCAAATTATAGATATGTTGGCTCTCTTACTTCACGGATGTTCTTCTCCTTTTTTAAGCAGTTTTACTGAGACATATGTTAAAATTCATATATTTAAAGTGTACACATCAATAATTTTTAGCATATCCAGAAAGTTGTCCAACATCACCACTACATAATTTTAGAACATTTTCATCACCCCAAAAGTATACCCATTATATTAGTTTTCTATGGCTGCTGCAATAAGTTACCACAAATTTGGTTGCTTAAATAATATAAATTTATTATCTTAGAGTTCTGGAGTCAGAAATCTGAAATGGCCTCACTGGACTAAAATTAAATGTTGCTAGGCCTGCATTCTGTTTTGGAGGCTTTAGGTAAAGGTCCATTTCCTTGCTTTTACCAGCTTCTAGAGGCACACATTTCTGGCTTCACGGTCCCCTTTCTCCATCTAAAAAGCCAGCAACATTGCATGTCTCTGACCATTCACATCTCCTTCTCTGACCAAATATAGGAGAGGTTCTCCATTTTTAAAGATTCATGTGATTAGATATTTGTGTGGGTAACTCAGGATAATCTCTCCATCTCAAGGTCTATATACTTACTTGATCACTTCTGCCAGGTCTCTTTTGTCATATAAAATAATATATTCACAAGTTCTAAAGATTAAAATATGGACATCTTTGGAGACCATTATTATGCTTGGCAACCATTAACAGTAATTCCCCATCCTCCCCTCCCCCACACTAGATCACCACTAATTAACTTTCTGTCTTTATATATTTGCCTATTCTGAACATTTCATGTAAACGGAAGTTTATGCTACCTGGTCTTCCATACTTGATTTCTTTCAGTTACCATAATGTTTCCAAGGTTCACCCATGTTGTAGTATGTATAAGTAGTTCATTCTTTTTTATGCCTTAATAATATTCCATTGAATGGATATGCCATATTTGTTTATCATTTCATCAAATAATTGACAAATGGTATGTTTCCTCTTTGGGGCTACTCTGAATAATGGAGCTATGAAGATTTAATTTTTGTGTCCATGCACGTTTTCATTTTTCCTGGGAAAAGGAACAGAATTGTTGGGTCATACGGTATATTTAATTTTTTGAGGAACTCCAAAGTGGCTACACCATTTTACTTTCCCACCAGCAATGTATGAGGGTTCCAATTTTTCCACACCTTCATGGCACTTTATTGTCTTTTTTATCACAGTCATTCTAGTGAGGGTAAAATGGTAGTTCATTACTGTTTTGATTTGCATTTCTCTGGTGGCTAATGATGTTGAATATCTTTTTATGTGCTTATTGGCCATTTCTGTATCTTCTTGAGGAAAATCTCCTTTCAGATCCTGTGTCCATTTGTAAATTTGGTTGTCTTCTTTATTATTGATTTGTAAGAATTTTTTACAGACTCTAGATATAAGTCCTTAACAAATATATGATTTGCAAATATTGTCACCCATCTATGGGTTTTCTTGCACTTTCTTGATGATGTCCTTTGAAGCATGAAAGCTTTAATTTAGATGAAGTCCAATTTACTAATTTTCCCTTTGTGCTTGTATTTTTGATGTTGTAGCTAAGAAAGCATCTCCTCCATATTATGAAGATTTACTCCTATGCTTTCTTCTAAAAGTTTTATTATTTTAGCTCTTACATTTAGGCCTAGGGCCCATTTTGAGATAATTTCTGTGTTTGGTGTGAGGTAGAGATCCAACTTTATTCTTTTTAACCTATCCAGACTGTTCTTTCTATATTAGATTATCTCAGCACTCTTGTTGAAAATCAATTGATCATAAATACAAGAGTTTATTTCTGGACTCTTAATCCTTTTTTATTGATCTGCATGTCTCTATATGTTTGTCCTTGTGCCAGTATTACACTAGCTTCTATACTGCGGGTTTGTATTCAGTTTTAAAATCAAGAAGTATCAGTCCTCCAACTTGATTCTTCCTTTTCAGAATTGTTTTAGCTATTCTGGGTCCCTTGCATTTCCACATGAATTTTAAGATCAGCTTGGCAATTTCTTCAAAATAAGCCAACTGAGAGTCTGATAGGGAGAATGTTGAAACCATAGATCAGTTTGGGCATATTATCATCTTAATAATACCAAGTTTTCCAATCCATGAACATGGGATGTCTTTCCATTTATTTGGATCTTCTTTAAATTCTCTCAACAATACAACGTCATTTTCAATGAGCAAGTTCTACTTCTTTTATAAAAATGTATTGCAAAGTATTTTTTTGTTTTTGATGCTATTATACATTAAATTTTCTTAATTTTGTTTCCAGAATGTTTACAGCTAGTGTACAGAAATACAACTGCCTTGTATATTGTTCTTACATTTTGCAAACCTGCTAGATCTTGTCATTTACAAATAGAGAGCTTTATATCTTTATTTCCAATCTGGATGCCTTTTATTCCTTTTTCTTTTTCTTTTTTTTAAGACTTTACTTATATTTGACAGATAAAAACACAGCTAGAGAGGGAATACAAGCAGGGGAAGTGAGAGAGGGAGAAGCAGGCCTCCTGCAGAGCAGGGAGCCTGATGCAGGGCTTAATCCTGGAACCCCGGGATCATGATCCAAGCTGAAGGCAGATGCTTAACCAACCGAGCCACACAGACACCCCTTATTCCTTTTTCTTGCCTAATTTCCCTGACAAGTATCTCCAGTAAAATATTAAATATAATGACAGTTGACCTCCTAACTTCAAGATGTTAGGAAGAAAGCATTAAGTCTTTCACCAATAAGTATAATGTTATCTGCAGGGTTTTCATAGATGCCTTTTAGCAAGTTGATATAGTTCTCTTATATTCCTATTTTGTTGACTGATTTTATCATGAAAGAGTGTTGGAATCTGTCAAATGCCTTTTCTGTGTCAATGGGGATGATCATGTTTTTTGTCCCTTATTCTATGAAGATGGTGTATTACATTGTTTTTCAGATATTATACCAACCTTGGGTATATTTCTGAGATAAACCCTATTTTGCCATGGTGCATCTCCTTAGCATATAACTGGATTCAGTGTTAGTATTTTGTTAAGAATTTTCACATCTGGGCACCTGGGTGGCTCAGTGGGTTAAGCCTCTGCCTTCAGCTCAGGTCATGATCTCAGGGTCCTGGGATCGAGGCCCACACCAGGCTCTCTGCTCAGCAGGGAGCTTGCTTCCTCCTCTCTCTCTGCCTGCCTCTCTGCCTACTTGTGATCTCTCTCTCTGTCAAATACATAAATAAAATCTTTTTAAAATAAAAAAAAATATTTTCACATCTATATCCACAACAGATATTTGTTTGAAGTTTTCTTGTTTTTTTGGTTTTGGTATCACAGGAATATTGTTATCATAGATTAAGTTGAGAAGTGATTCTTCCTCTTCTATTTTTTGAAGGAGTTTGTAAAGTATTAGAACTCATCTTTACATGTGTGGTAGACACCAGTAGGGGCATTTAGGCTGGGAGTTGTGGGAAATTTTATTTCATTTTGGTTTTTAAGATTTTATTTTTAAGTAATCTGTACACCCAATGTGGGGTTTGAACTCATGACCCCAAGATCAAGAGTCACATGCTCTACCAACTGAGCCAGTCAGGCACCCCAGGAAATTTTAAATCCTTAATCTAGACTCTATTTGTTATAGGTCTGCTCAGATCTTTTACGTCTTCTTGAGTCAGTTTCAGCAGTTTGTCCATTTCATCTGTGTCATTTAGTTAGTTTGCATACAATTATTCATAGCATCCCTTTGTAATCTTTTTTGTTTCTCTGAGCTTAGTGATAATTTCCTTTCTTCGTTTCTAATTTTAGTAATTTGAATCTTTTTTTTTCTTGATCAGTCTAAGTAAAATGTTTGTATTCTGTTGATCTATTCAGAGAACCAACTTTTGTTTTCATTGATGTTCTCTGTTTTACTATTCTCTATTTCTTCTATTTCCACCCTTATTTCCTTCCTCAGCTAGCTTTCAGTTGTTTGCTCTTCTTGTTTAGTTTCATACGGTGGAAGAAGAGGATACTGACTTTAGATTTTCTTTCCTAATATAGGCCTTTATAGCTATAAATTCCCCTCTAAGCACTCCATTAGCTGACTCTCATAAGTACTGGCATGCTGTGTTTTCACATTCATTTATTTCAAAATATTTCCTAATTTCTCTTGTCATTTCTTCTTTGGCCTGTTATTTTAAATGTGTTATTTATTTTCCACATATTTGTTGATTTTCCAAATTTCTTTCTGTTACTGGTTTGTAATTTAATTCCATTGTGGTTGGAGATGCTCTTTTTTATTCAATCTATTTTATTTCAAGTTTGAGGCCTGTTTCATTGCCTGACATTGGTCTAGCCTGGAGAGCATTCCAATGTAGGCTTGAGAAGAATGTGAATCTTGCTATTTTGGGGTGAAGTATTCTATCAATGCCTGTTAGGCCTGGTTGACTTATATATTGTTCAAATCATCTATTTCCTTCTGCATAATTATACATTCATTATTGAGCATTGGATAATGAAGCATCTAAATATTATTACTAAATTGTCTACTTTCTGTTTCAATTCTGTCCATTTTTGTTTATGTACTTTGCGGCATTAAGCGTATTGTTTGTAATTGTTTTATACCCAAATGTTATAAATTGTTATATCTTCCTTTTCTCATTATAAAAAATCCCTCTTTGTTTCTAACAATTTTTGTCTTAAAGTCTATTTTTTTTATATAAGTGTAGCCACTACAGCTCTCTTTTGGATATTATTTGCATGGTATATCTTTTTTGTTTCCTTCCACTTATTTTCAATGCATTTGTATCTTTTAATGTAAAGTGTGTCTCTTGTAAACAGCATATATTTAGGTCATATTTCTGTCTTTCACTTGGAGTATTTAGTCCATTCACATATAATTATTAATAAAGTATGATTTATGTCTGCCTTGTACTTTAAAACTTTTTAAACATCTGAACAGTTTGTAATTTATGTTATCAAGTTCATGAATCTTTTTTTCTTTAAGATCTAATATGCTTCACATCCCATCTAGTGTATTTTTTCATCTAAGATATAATACTTTTCATCTATGGACATTTAATTTATACATTAAAAAAATTCTAAGTCTCCACTTCCAGATAAGATGCAGTTAAATAACTTTTATTGTCTTTGTCTGCTAATTTTAATATCTGTGCCAGTTCTAATTTGGTTTTGCTTGATGGATTGTCCTCCATATGATAAAGATCAGATTTTTCTTGCTTATTTGAATGCATGGTAATATTTGTTTGGATGTCAGACATTCTGAGTATTACCTTTGGGTGCTGAGTATTTTTGTATTTCTTTGAATATTCTTGTGTTTATTTCATAACAATTTCCTGGAAACAGTTTGATCCTTTTGGATCTTGCTTGTTGGGTAGGAGTAATGTAACATTTAATCTTAAATTGATTATTCCCACAACTGAGGCAAGCCCCTTCTGCATACTCTCTCAAATACTCCATGAATAATGAGATGTTTGGTCTAGCTAACAAGAACAAGTTTGGTCTAGCCCTGTTACTGGACTTGCGTGAGTGCTGCCACTGTTCCTTCTAATCATCTCTGGTGGTTCTTTTCTGGTCTTAGGCAGTTTCCTCACATGCATGTGCCAATTAGCAATCTGAATATTCAAGAGGGACTCTGCAGATATCCAGAGTTCTCTGTCTGTGCAGATCTCTCCCCTCCAGAACTCTGCCATGAGAACTCTAGCTTTCTTGGTCCTCCTGGATTTTCAACTCCATCTACTGAACTCCACTTGGATTCTCCCTCCCTGTACCACAGCCAGAAAATTCCCTCAAAACAGTAAACTCTAGCAATCATAGGGTTTCCTGTCTCTCAGGAATCAGTGTCCTTCACTGCCTGATGTCCAAGGCCTTAAAATACATTCTCGTGTGGTTTGTCTGTTTTTTTCTAGTTGTTTCAGGTAGGAGGATAAACAAGTAGAACCTGTTACTCCATCTTGACCAGAAACACAACTCTTTTCCTGGGTTTCCTGATATCCCTTGGGGGTCTCAAATGAGTCAGAATTTTCTCTGCACCACAACGAGTGCCTTTTCACAAACCTGATATAATGGAGTAGGAGCTATACAACATGCCCTTTGAATAGTCTTTCCAAAAATGTTTACCCTAAATCTGAGGAATATTGCATCTGGAGTAGGGTGGGCCTCACATAAGCCACAACACTACAATAGAGTTCTCTTGCACTTGGACTCTTTCAGTCTCCAGAGTTCCTGTGTCCAGCTCTTTTCTCTTTATGCCAATCTATACATGAGTTTCTGTTACTCCTATAATGTCATACATAGGCACAATGATGGAAGCAACATTTAAATATTTTATTTTTATTTATTTGACAGAGAGAAACACAGCTAGAGAGGGAACACAAGGAGGAGGAATGAGAGAAGGAGAAGCAGGCTTCCCTCCGAGCAGGGAGCCTGAAGTGGGGCTCGATCCTGGGACTCCGGGATCATGACCTGAGCCAAAGGCAGACACCCAAAAACTGAGCCAGGCACCCCGTGAAAGCAATTATTAAGCATGAATCTAGATCCAAGAATAGGACAACACATTCCTCCAATGCCTTAAAATGCAGGCTGCTGATACATTGATTCATGCATTTCTAAAACATTCAGCTATCTTTACCACAGAGAAGTCAGAGTCCAAAATGTAAAGCAAAATCTGAAGTCCTTAAATTGTAGTATGTTTAAATGACTTACTAGCCAGATTCAAGAGCGAGGAATTAGAATCTCTGTAAAGTTTCCAGTAAGCAGAAAAACAGAAACAAAAATAATATTCTAAAATGTAACAATGGTTATGATATTCAGAAAATCCTCATGGAAAAGTGATTTTCTCATGATCTGTCAGAATCAGGTTTGGTCGGTAATGGGATAAGCTTAACAATCAAGTTCCAGAGACAAGATTGAGTTTGTCAAAGTGTAGTTTTTGTACTATCTACACCTCAAAATTATTTAGAGATATATGCTTAAACGCAGGTTTCTAAGCCTTGTTTCAGAATAACTAAATCACAATTTCTAAGGGTAAAGCTCCAGAACCTACACTTTTAACAAGCACTCTTGGTGATTTTATGTACATTAAAGTTTGAGAATGACTATTCTCAAATCCCAGTGAAACTGGGCAGGACCACAGATCCACTCAACAGTCACCAAAAGGAAAAATTCCAAATATGCAGGCGAGACAAGGTATTAAGGGAATTTGGCAGTAAGCAGATGGTTCATATTGACCATTATGGGAGTGGGAGCATGGTCCTACAATGTCAACAGATGGAAACTAAACTGGAGAGATATATCAGGAGTTAGGATTGGGATTAGCAATAGGTAAAGTTTCAAACAGATAATGAGCTTCAGAGATATAGAAGCTTGTAGTAAGTCATGCAGACTTAGGTTTAAGAACTGGATTCTAATTTTTACAAAGTTGAAAGGATCAAAGTAGAACTCCAATCTCTAAGCAGAGTCAGAAAGAACCTAAAAGAGCCCATTACTGGAACCAGTCACAAGGACCAAAGTGAGAGGCTATTCTGTAGGGCCAGGGTTAGCTCAAAGAAGAACCAGCACAGAGAATGCTTTGATGCTCAGCTACCATGCAGCACATCTAGGTGCTCTTGGATTTCCTTGCCCATGGACTGGATCACTCCAGGACCCATTACAAGAGTTAGCTTGCCCCAGGGAGCAAGACTGCAAACTTCCCATTCCCTACTTGAATTCTCTTCCAGATGTAAGCCTCAGATTGTTGTCACAGGGGTGAAATGGTTCTTCTCAGCATTATAATGTAGGGAGCTAGCTGTGAAAGACGTTGAGTCCTAAATAGAACAGCTCCCTAAGGAAAGCAAGGGGTAACTGGATCCTGGAGTCAACCGCAAGTTGTTCTCACCCCCAAGAAATCCTGAAATGTCACAGCCTAGTCACTCTGTGGTAGAGAATCCAGGTATTCTCTGTTCCATCCACTTTTCTTTAGAATAGATTACTTTTGCAGTGAAAGAAAAACGTTTTTATCTCACTATTAGATGAACCCATAAATCCTTGGTTCTTGTAAGCTTAGAGCTTGGTATCTCTAAAGTTATGAAAGCATATGTTGAATTCCTCCAGTCGCTTGATGAAACTCAGCAAACAGGCAGAGAGCAACTAGTATTCTCTAACAGAGTGCTTACTAATCTGGCAGATGTCCTCTGGGGGTGTGGGAAATAGTGAAGGATTGGGAGAACTGGTAGAGCCAACACCAGAGAAAATCACAGCGGCAGTACTTAACAGATCTAGTGGAGGTTGCTGAGAGAAGGCTGACCCCTTGTCAAGCTTTTCAGCCCCTTTGGTTACTTACCACTGGCTGTCTCATGCCTGGATCTATGGGACTCCCTTGGCTATCCCTCTCCAGCCCTGTGAGATGTTCCCCACTCATCCATTCACCCAAAAAGAAATACTCTCAAACTCAATTGGGTGGTGATTAGGAGCCATTATCTGCCATTGTGCTGAAAGGAATATGAGGCAATCTGTAAAAAACCTTTCATGATGGGTGATGGACATAAAAAAATAAATTCTAGTGTATCTAGGAGTGGTGTCCCTTCTAAGTTGAAAAATCAAAGTCAAGCTAAGGTCCCTTCATAATATTGGCCTGTTTTGTTTACAAAGGTGTTCTATTTCTAAAGCAAATGACATAAGAGGTATGAAAGATTCATTCTTGATCTGAAGAGAGGAAAAGAGAAAAGGGAACCATTTCAAAAGTGGAACAGGTAGATTCAGATTCAAGGACTGAATGGATTTGTAACATTTTCTCACTTTGCTCCATTGGCGGGGCCTAGTGATCTGCCTCCTATAACCTCCTCAATGTCACTCTCCAGGAGCTCTGTCCACTTAACTCAGATTTAGAATTCCGTATGTAGAATACAGTAGGTGCCTGAAATTCAATTCCTTGATTGAGGACACGAAGCACTGGAAAAAGAACTGAATGTCCCAAAGTTGGCTGAACCAAGACTGAAAGTTCTGTCTTTTGATTCTCAGTCCACTGTTCTTCCTATTCTACTGCCTTTCTTGATGCCACTTCCTTTTAGTTTTCAAAATTACTTTCATTCATCATTTGTCCAAATCTATTGGGATGAAAGCTTCCTAATATCTTCCTTTAACAGCTATACACCATCTACTCCCAGTTTCTAGTTGTTATCTTTATGAGAGATGGGGTGTCCCAAAACATGGAGAGTATTCTGATCATTGTGCAAGTCAAAAATAATTTATTCTGTATCAAGAGCTAGGGACTATTTATTGGAATAAATATCATGGGTCACAAATTGTTTCAGGAAAGTCCATTTATGATGATCAATACCATCTGACAGTGCGGGAGAGGACTGAGTAAAGTAAAAACTAACTAAAATGTGAATGATACAATTGGTCTAGGTGCTATTTCAAAAACCAATTTAGATATAATCTTTAAACCTTGGATCTCAGGGAAGTAGCATGATGTAGCAGGAAGATCACTGTCTTAGAATGTAGAAAATTAGGTGACCATCCTGATCATAAACTTTACCAGTTCGTCTTGGGTAAATCACTTGAACTTCTCTAAGCTTAACTTCTTTATGCATGAAACGTAAATAGAAATCTTGGCTATTTCAAAGTTGTTAAAAGGATCAAATCAAACAATGTATGAGAGATTGATATAATTCAAAGAGCAGAGATGATGTGTACCATGATGCCAGGGGGCCATGTGTGTTGTATTCCACAGCTTATGGTACATAAACACTGAACACATAGTAAATAAATGCAATGGCAGGGGAAATGTCTTTCTTATCACTATTTTCTTGCTGGAGAAATGTTTATGGAAGTGTGGGGTTAAACCAAGTACAGGGGTAGAGCAAAAATGGGAAAGGCAAGCTAGAAAGAGAAATGACTGCTGTCCCTTCTTTCCTAGAACAGAAACAGAGGTGGTGGAATCAAAAGAAAGGATGATCAAACTAACCAATTCTTTCCATGCCCCATTCATCACACCTCTTAACCTGAGATCACAACACTGATTTTTTTTTTTTTTTAAGATTGCTTTTGGGTATCCACCTCATTAATTTTGGTCATTTTAAACAGCTGCATTCAATTTTTTTACTGAGATCTGTATGTGTCCTCTTTTTGGTCATTAGGAACAGCACCGTTTTTAATTTATAATGTATATATTTAATTCAGAGTCCTCCTCCTTCTTTGTCTTTCCTCTCCTCTTAGCCCTCTCCGACAGCTACAGTGGCTATGGAAAGCTACACTGGCCATGGGGAAAGGCAGCAGACAACATTGACAGCTTGAGAGGAAATCAGCTCAGTTCTTTCTACTTGAAGCTCTGAATGATTCTAGCTCAAAGTCCTCTGGGATAGATGTCTGGTTAAAAATGTGTCTCTTTCTAAATTGCCCTTCTTCAGTTTTATAGATGTGCCCCTATCACACACATAGGAATTTCACTAAAATGTTTTTTCTCTGTCATAGAGGTGAGGGTTTTCCAGGCCTTTGGGGAACAGACAGCATGCTCAAATGTCGGCTCAACTGAAGACAAGGTTACTCTCCTAGAACAGCATGTTCTTGGTATTTGGCAGGCTTTGGGAATACCCCAAATCACATGTAGAGGATGGAAATGGGTCACAAAATTAAATCGGTCTGGCCCACCTACTTCTACCCTCAGTCCACTTCGAATAAGTTTGAATTAATTAATGCCTCCCCATCCCGTCTCCCCAGTCATACCTGTTACAGCCAGATCAAACTGGGATTAACTAGACTGAGATAAAAATTCACCTACTTTTTGCTTTCACAAATACAACAGACAGGAACAAAGAAAAACATTTCCATTTGTAGACAGCAATGTGATGATAATTCTCTGGACCTTGAAGCTTACAGAAGACTAATGAGATAATGTCTAAAACGTGTTAGAGCTGCATGCATGAAAAGCTCTATGGAGATAGAAAATATGATAAATAAGGCAAGAAATCTTTGTGTCAGGCAATCTCCCCTCTTCTGGAGGACTTAATAACTATTAAATAAATACTTTATAAACAAGCACCTGCTAATCTTATCTGTCAACTTCAGCCCAGGGAAGTTGAAAAGTACTATTATTCCCATCATAAAATATAAGAACCTTGATTTCTAAAGAAAGATTTTCCAAGAAAATTCTAACACAGACCATGGCTGCTAGGTCATGCCTTTATATTATGTCAAGCTTCCAACTTCAATTTCAGCTCTTGGTCAATCTTATCAATGTGAAAGCACTAGTCCTGACCCCTCAAACTTTCCACTCAGTCCTAGCCAAATGCATCCCTGGGGGATTCTCTTGCTATCCTAAATTGAGAAAAATCACAAAGCACACCCTCTTTGGGTTCTTGAACCATCAAAGTACAGTCGACAAATAATGGTCTCAAGAGTGACCACATAATGGATTTCAATAACTTAAGAGCTCAATTCAATTACCTACAAACCTTAATATGCTCCTTCATGTAAGTCCCTTCATTTAAAAATACCCAAAACCTTTATTTCTTCCCATGGAATCTTTTATTTCTAACAATTATAAATAAACTCCTTTTTTTCATGAATTCAACAAAATAACGAAACACAAAATTTAGCAAAGAATTTTCTAATGGAGACTTCAAAAACATTTGGCATATGTTCTCTTCTTACCAGCTCCCAAATGCCAATAGATCTCCCATTTATTTAAAGTAAGTATCATTTCATTTTTCAAAACCTGACTTGAAAAAAATGCTACTATCTTTTTGAACTTACTCAACTTGAAAATCTTCCCAAATCACCAAGTCACAAAATTTCTATTAGAAAAATGAAAAAGTCTCAGAACTGGGGAGAACTTTGATAAATGATCTGATTTAATTCTTGCCTATAAATAGGTGAATGTAGTTTATAAGTATTAAGACTGATGACTTGTGGATAGTGGGCTATACTTGACCTTTCGGGACATACTCAAAGTGATAGGACAACTCCCTGGCCTCAGAGGAGTTGATGTGTTTCCAGTGACGTGGTTCCCAAAGTGCACCAGTATCACTTGGGGGAGAAGGTATGATTGTAAAAGCAAACAACTCCAGGCCGCATCATAGACTTACTGATTCAGAAAGTTTAGGGATAGGACCCAGGAACCCACATTTTTTAAAGCATCTCAGGTAATTCTTAGCACCATTTAACATTTGAGAGCACCTGCTCCAGTAGGTCTGAGAGATGTGCTCAAAATAATATCAGAAAAGTGTTGAATAGGGACTAAATAAGGGGACCTGTATTCTAGGAACATAAACAGAAATTTGATTTTTTTTAAAAAAGCACCTTCCTTCATTGATGCCAAATATCCATCAGGAAACACTAAATCATCTCTTAGCCCGACCCAGACATTTTTCTAAATTATACTAACCACTAAGTTAGATTGTGAGTTATCAATTTCATAATAGAAACCGTTAGTAGGCAAACTTAAAATCACTAGTGATCTATGATTCTCCCTAAAATGCCTAATTCACTTGACATTTAGTATGTATTCATTTAGTTCATGAACCACACAGTTTAGCCTATTTTCTTCCCATGACAGTGGTGTTCATAAGGAAAAGCAATTTTCATAACATTTTCCTTTGACAAAAAATATAAAAAACTAGTAAGCATAAAGTTGAATTCAGTAACATGTGAGATATTTGAACTTTAAAAAAGTAAGCTCTTAGCAGAATTAATTGGCCTATACAGATTCTGTATAACATATAAGATCTAGCAGTCTGTGTACAGAAACGTCATCTGGGGAGTGGTTATCAATGTAGATTGCAGAGGAGTCTGATTCCATAGAAGTAAGATGGGTAACTGAATTTTTAAGTAGCACCCCAGCTAATTCTGATGTGAATGGTTTTGAAAAAACACTCCTGGGGTTTCAAGAATTCAAGCTTATACCTACCTAAGCTTTCCTTTGAATCTGAAACAACATATTAAACACAGTAGATTCTGCATATATGCATATTTAATTATAGTAATCACAAATCAGAAGAAATAGAGAAATTCAGTTTATCTAATCAGAGCCCACATTCTGTAAGTCAGAACTGGGGAATCTTATATGTGTCATAAATTACTGTCCTCCAGCATTAAGAGCCACATGTAGTAAAAAGGCAACTTAATGTAGGCTTTTGCTCTCGCCTCTTTTAGAGAGTATATAGAACATTCTAATTTCCTACTTTTAAAACTTAAAATATGCTGAACAGTGTGTGTATATGGCAAGGGTATGAATACTTGACTGAGGATTTGGTAAATGTGCAGAATTCTTTGGCCAAAAGCAATAATCAGAGAAGTATATATAATTCTGGGGATGATACAAAATAAAAGCAAGTGGAATCTGTCCTTGATCATTCCTGATGTTAGGACTATAATTTCCCCAATCCCACAGGAATTTATTGTGGATAAATTAAACACCTGCAGTATTATCTTTTCACTAATAGCTCAAAGAGAACTGGGATAGTGTCATCTTCACTTCGTTTGGGGGGGGCAAATATGTGTGGGCTCTGTGGCTATGAGTTTTCTCAGAGTCTAGAAAGTATGCTTTATATATTTATACAATATTTAATTTCCAAAATAGTCCTCAAACCTATAAAAGGAGCTCTGGTTTATTACTTAATGATGGCCTAACCTTGAACAAGTTATTTGCCCCTTCAGAGGCTCAGTTTTCTCAACTGTAAAATGGATATCCAGGATGATCTGGATTCATAGCCCTGACTCTTTCCACTCCGCCATGACGTTCTCCACAGTGCAGTGCCTAACTGAGGTCCACATGGGAGGATCCTAAGAGATAAGTTTTACAAAAGTGCTCCATGAGCTGTAAAGCACTATGTAGATGAAGTGCTTTATTATTAGTTGTTCTATGAAGTCCAGTTATAACGATGCAAAGTGACCCAGAAAAAGAAAATAGGGTAGACAAACCTGAAGTACATCTATAGTGCCTAGAACTTTACCTGGTGCAGGATAGACAGGTGCTTAATCAGTAGTGAGTAAATAAAACAGACACACCAGAAAAAAAACACACACACACACACAAAAAGCAAATAAACAAAAACAGGTCTGTGCCTTTACCACACTAGATGTAATACTAAGAAAGAATAAATATAACTAAAAGCAAGGATAGTTTGATTTGATTTAACCATACAAACCACAATTCCCCAACAGCCTAATATCTTAAGAACTACTTGATGTGAAAGAGTATTAACATGTAAGACTGACCCATCATCTTCAAAGAAATGGTTATATTCTTACCTCTGGTCTTTCAGCTGCAGCCTTGTAGGGATAGCAGAATCTGGGTGAAGTTGCTGAATTTTTTCCCTTTATCAGATAGATCTGCATAATGATCCGAGCAACCTGTGAAGGAAATAATAGATTTTATAGAATGTTGGGTACCTAAGCTCTGTTTTGGACCTGGAAGGCTAATTTTTAGTGACATACTGATTTTAAGCAAACTACATTTATCCCTTATGCTCCCCTCCCCAGAGACACACCAAAGGAGGCTGGGGTCAGGGGAGGTAGCAAAGAAGTTACTTATTTTATAAAACAAATTCTTTAGGAGCCCTTTTTCAGTTTCCTAGAATACACAAAATGTGATTCAAATTTAAATATTCAAATTGCATTACACACAACTTTTGACATGGCTATTTATAGAAAGAGACCACACATTAAAAAATTCAAGAGAAAAATGTTTTCTTCTCGGTGGGCCTTAAGTGCATTCCCCCTCCTAGCCCCCATTGCAAATATATTTTTATGCTGGGTAACATTTCCAAAACAGGAATGCTTTTTTCTATTGTTGAAATGAAACAAGTTTGCTTTCAGAGTCACAGAAGTACCCAACTGTTAGGAAAAACGTTTTCCACTGGCCTCTTGCCTGTCCTATCCCCATACAATCTTTCCTATTGGCCCCTTTCTCTGGGAGGGCCCCTGGGGCTGTCTGCTGGAATTAACTGTAAAACCATTTAGTGCAGTAAGAACTAGTTTCTTCAAAATCTCAGAGATCAGCCACCCAGAACACGCCTGATTTTTGGCAAACGTGTATGTTTCCTCGGTATTTGATTAGCCGTATGCTAACTAGTACTGACCCAGGTTTCTGGGTGTTCATTTGAAAAAGAGATGGGGGAAAGTGCTTTAAAAATTGATGAAAGGAAGAAAATCTCTCACCAGAAATCTATTTAAAATTCATTTTACGTATTTGTGTTTGGGGAAAGGGGCAGGGCCAGGGGAATTCAATGCAAAGATTTCAACCAAGCTGAACCGTTCAAAATAAGCAAAAGCGTTTAAACTGTGCGTTGAGCATAAGCATGTACTAAGAGCTCAAGAAAACCTATCCCTCCCAAGCAGAAAGCTTCCCAGGGTAGGACTTGTCTCCTGGGCTGATACCTATGGCCGGGAATCTCGAAGCAGGGTCCGCGACGGCACAGGAAGAGGCTCCTTGAGAACAGTCCCTGGCTTTGTTTCATTCTGCTGTGTACCCCTCTCCTCACAGGTTCTTCTCACATACTAGGTGCTCAATTAATGTTTGTGGGTCGCAGAAAGCGGACAATCCGCACCTGCCCCCACGCGCCAGGCGAATTCTCGGGAACGCGAGTCTGCTCAGACCCACAGTTTCCTCGCGTTCGCTGAGGTCACTTGGTCCCGGCTGCTACAGCCCCGGCAGTTGGAGAGTAACCAAGAAGCCGAGCTACCGGAGCCAAGATGGAACGGAAGCCGGAGAGCGAACGAGGCGGTGCGGGGCACTAGCTGGGAAGCCCACCTGACCGTGGCGCTGACTACGCAGCCCCGCGCTCCCATTGACCAAGAGGTTCGCGCAGCCTGCGCGCCAGGCGGGGGCGGAGGCCGAGG
Organism: Spilogale gracilis; assembly: GCA_004023965.1. Lineage (NCBI taxonomy): Eukaryota > Metazoa > Chordata > Mammalia > Carnivora > Mephitidae > Spilogale > Spilogale gracilis. Next base: position 134,912 of record PITA01003627.1, read on the forward strand.
CCGGGAGGGACGCCCCGGCGCGCGCGACCGGCCCCAGGCTCCGCCCCCTCCGGGCCCCGCTCACGCCCACCTCTCCGAGTCGCGGGCCGGAGGTGGGGAGGGAAGGGGCGGGGGGGGGGTCGCTGGTGGAGGAGGAGGCCGCGCCGCGCGCGCCGCCGCTAGCTGACGCGGGCCCCGGCGGCGCGCCTCCCCCGTCCCCCGCCCCTCCCCGTCCCGGGGGCCCGGAGCGCGGCCCTGCTGACGTCAGCGGGCGGCTTGCGGTGTGGGGTGCGCAGAGCCGCTGGCGCACTCGCGCGCTGCGTTCGCCCCCTCCCCCGCCCGGGCTGTGGCGCGCGCGCTCGCTGGCTCTCCCTTCATTTTTTTCTCCCCTCCCTCCCAGCCTCTCTCCCTCTCTCCTCTCGAGCTCCCGGCTGCCCGCGGCTCCCTCGCTCTCTCCCTCTCTCTCCGGTAGGCTCCACTGAGCGATGCGAGCTTTGGGAGACAGCGACGCCGCCTCCCGCTAGAGACCTGCCCCCCGGCCCGGCCCCCTGCCCAGCCCTGCCCTGTGCGCGGGGGTCGGCGAAGGCGCCGCGGACGCACGGTCGGCTGAGGACCCGCGATGCACATGCACTAGCAGCACCCCCTCACTCACTCACTCCCTCCACACCCCGCGCCGCCGACGCCTCCTCCTTCTCCTCCTCCTCCTCCTCCTCCGGCAGCAGCGGCTGAAGGACCCACCCTGCCCCCCACCCCACTCTCCGCCGGCTCCGGCTGCGGCTCCTGCCTCAACTATTATTTTATTTATTTTGGGTCGTGCACAAGCCTCAGTGCCTGCAGCCCGCGCCTCCTCGGACCGCGGGCGCCTCCTCCTCGGCCCCGGAGCCCCAGACCCCGGCCGCCTTCGCTTCGACACCCCTAGAGCCCGCCAGCTGCCGCGAGCCTCCGCTGCTGGAATCTTGTTAGCGGCTGTCTTTTGGGGGGGTTTCGGTTTCCCGACATTTTTGTTTTCAGCCAAGCGAAGGATATCGTGGTTTTTTTCCCCTTTGAGCCCAGGTTCTGCTCTCTGGGGGGGTGGGGGGCGCGCCGAGCCGGGGAGCCGTGCCAGCGGAGTCGTGCGGGCTGTGGCAGGGAAGGGGCCACCATGGGATGTACTCTGAGCGCAGAGGAGAGAGCCGCCCTCGAGCGGAGCAAGGCGATTGAGAAAAACCTCAAAGAGGATGGCATCAGCGCCGCCAAAGACGTGAAATTACTCCTGCTAGGTAAGGACCCGGGCTGCCACCCCCATCTCCCGACCCCGGCCACTCCGCACCCACCTCTGCCCGCTCTCCCACCCTACTCGTGCCTGGGAAGACCTGGTCCCCGATTTGGCACCACTGAGTGCCTAGGATCGTCCACCCTCTTGTCTTACCCCCA
>PITA01003628.1:0-56351 GCA_004023965.1 Spilogale gracilis
TTGACAGAGAGAAACACAGCCAGAGAGGGAACACAAGCAGGGGGATTGAGAGAGGGAGAAGCAGGCTTCCCGCCGAGCAGGGAGCCCAATGTGGGACTTGAACCTGGGTCTCCGGGATCGTGACCTGAGCCGAAGGCAGTTGCCCAACCAACTGAGCCACCCAGGTGCCCCTTTTATTTTCTTTTTAAAGATTTTATTTATTTATGTAAGAGAGAGAGCACGACAGGGGATGAGGTCAGAGCGAGAAGCAGACTCCCCGCTGAGCAGGTAGCCCGATGTGGGGCTGGATTCTGGGACGCTGGGATCATGACCCAAGCTGAAGGCAGTCACTTAACCAGCTGAGCCACCCAGGTGCCCATCTGACCATTTCTTGGTCAGATTATTTGGGGGCTTTTTGGTGTTGAGTTGTATAAGTTCTTTATGTATTTTGGATATTAACCTCGTATTGGATGTATCATTTGAAAATATCTTCTATTCAATGTGTTGTCTTTTTGTTTTGTTGATGGTTTCCTTCACTGTGAAAACCCTTTTTATTTTGGTTTAGTTCCAACATTTTATTTTTGCTTTGTTTTCTCTTACCTGAGGAGATGTAGCTAGAAAAGTGTTGCTTTGACCAGTGTCTAAGAGATCACTGCCCATGTTTTCTTTAAGGAGTTTTATGATTTCAGGCCTCACAATCAGGTTTTTAATCCATTTGGAGCTTATTTTTGTGTGTGGTATAAGAAAGTGGTCCAGTTTCATTCTTTCACATGTAGCTGTGCAATGTTCCCAACATCATTTATGGGAAAGTTGGTCTTTCCCGTTCTATAGACTTGCCTACTTTGTCATAGATTAGCTGACCTTATAAATGTGGCTTGATTTCTGGGCTCTCTATTCTCTTCCAACGATATATGTCTCTTTGTGCCAGTGCCATGCAGCTTTGATTATTATAGCTTTGTTATATATCTTGAAATCGGGGATTGTGATATTTTCCTGTGATTGTTTGCTATTCTTTCTCAGGATGGCTTTGGCTAAATTATTTTAATTCTTTATAATTTTTTTTAAGATTTTATTTATTTGACAGAGAGAAACACAGCTGGAGAGGGAAACAAGCAGGGGGAATGAGAGAGGGAGAAGCAGGCTTCTTGCTGAGCAGGGAGCCCGATGTGGGACTTGATCCCGGGGCTCCGGGATCATGACCTGAGCCGAAGGCAGTCACTTTAACCGACTGAGCCACCCAGGTGCCCTAAATTATTTTAATTCTTAATACCCTAACACATTTCAGTAATCTGTTGTTGGGAAAGAAATCTCTGGATGAATATGCAAGTTTGTAAAGCTTTGACTATTTGCTTAAAGATAATAAATGCTCAGTTCCAAACCTACTTTAGAGATTATTATTTTCCACTTGTTATAGCTAGTCTATGTGGGGGAACTAGAGCAATGCTCTCATATGTATTTTACCGAATCCCAGAACTTTTAGTGTGTTGGCTAAGATTCATCAGTCAGTTCAACAATAGTAGATCTTATGACAACTGTTTTCAAAATAGTCCTGAATCTTAGCAAATGGTGTTAATTGTTTATCATCATACAGCAGGGCTATTTTCTGATTGTAATCTTACCATGATAGTGATGATGGATTAAGTCCACAGTCACTGACATGGAGCTTTCTGGGATGTTACCCATTTTTATTGGTCATTACTAGTTGCTCTGCCTCATTTGGTTTCATGAGTAGCTGACATTTTCTTTTGCTTTGTGATTTTAGTGACAGTTGCTTTGTGCTTGATTGCTCCCATACATAGGTCTGTTAGCTGGAGCTGCTTGTGTTTCTGCGGCTACGAGCAGTGCATTTTAGGATGGAAACTGGAGTTATGTCCAATCATCAGTTTATAAAGGTTGTAATCACTCGGGATTACATTTAACAGTGGTATGAACAGCTCCTGTGAGTGATTCTTTTTTATGTCCTTGTGTGACCTGCAGAGTATTTTAGCTGTGATGTTCAGAGGTGGCAGAAGACATTTGCCATTAGTACATTGCAACAGTACCTTTCGCAAACTGCTTGTAACTTTTATAGTCCTGTAGAATGGTATCGTGGTTTATGTATTGCTTTAATTTCTTGCTTTAACTGGGAGGTTTTAATATTATCTGCATGGGAAAACAAAATGTTTTTCAACTAAATGATAATAACATTAACATCAGCAATCATCATTATTTTGTCAAGGGGTTTCACAACAATCCCTAGGCATCTAATTTAGCATTAGTTTGTTGTGACATGAAAGGGAAACTATGAGAAAAAAACCTCAGTAATTTATATGCGATGTATTTGTTTCACAATTCACCCCTAAGATCTCTTGTAATTTGACCTTTGTGGTAGCTATAAAATATTAGGCTAAAATAAAATCATAATGAGGTATTTATCTAAGGCAACACATTGTTTTAGAGTTAGTTTTAATATAAACATTGTAATGATAAAATTAGAAAACTCTACTTGTTAAGCTGATGACCTTAAAATGCTGATCACAAATCATTATTAGCCATTGCTTTGACCTTCATTTCTCTACTTTATGTTCTCGAACAGAAACAGTTGTCACTGTAAGGGGTTCTGTTTCGGCTTCACATGGCAGTGCTAGAATTTCCTAAAAGGCAAATGAGTATTTTCTTTTATTTCTTTTTTTTTTTAAGATTTTATTTATTTGACAGAGAGAAACACAGCCAGAGAGGGAACACAAGCAAGGGGAGTGAGAGAGGGAGAAGCAGGCTTCCCGCCAAGCAGAGAGCCTGATGTGGGACTCGATCCCGGGACTCCTGAGCCAAAAGCAGTTGCTCAACCAACTGAGCCACCCAGGCACCCAGGAAAATGAGTATTTTCTAAAAGGGAATTGATTGCTAACATACACATTTGACAACCTTGAATAGTTATTGGCTAGGTCCTTGATGAAGAATGAATGAACAAATATTTACTGAGTATCTCCCACGGGCCCAACCCTGTTCTAGGCATGGAGCACGTAGCAGTTAACCAAACAAAACTACTGCTTTTACGAGATTACTTTCTATAACCTAGAACTTGTGACACTTTCCCAAACCCCAGTTGACAGGGGTATTGTGTGACCTACAGTGATAATCTGCTATTTTCCCCTTGGGAAACTCTGATCAATGGTCAGTTTCAGATTCCTGTATTTTTAATGATGTGAAAATTGCATTTGGAATGAGATAGCAGCCATGTGGTCATGCTGGGGATTGTCCATGAATCCTATGGAATGAGAATTGCTCATCAAAGCTCGAGATGATTCAGGTCAGTGGTTCTTAAGTTTAGAGTATGTCTGAAGCAACTTTAGAACTTGTCAAATGTACATTCCTGATCCCACTTGGAGAAATTCAGATTCTTTAGATTTAGGTACATGCTAAAAAATCTGTATTTTTGATGAGCACATGGTTCTGAGGATGGTGGCCTCTCAACCATATTTTGAGAAACACTTGTTTTTAGATTTATATATGTAGCATTTACTAATATTACAAACTCAATCTAATTATATTAATTACTATGAAAATTACAAACTTATGGACAACCTTAGCTATTTCTTGGTGTAGATGAGATATAGGATCCATGTGAGAAATTAATTTTAGTGTGAGATATAGACTATGTTTACTTTCCTTGGAGAATTAGAATATTTTCTCCCAGTGCTTAATGTTAAGTGTGTAACTGGCCATGCTTCTCTTTCCATTTTCTCAGTCATGTGGTTTTGCATCAAATTGATAGCTAAGCAATAGTCAGAAACTCATCCCCATAATTTTTTCACACCATCCTCTTTCATACCACCAGAGTCTGTAATTGTTTCTTCCAACCTGTTTTTCTTGGTGGTTCTGATGATAAATTTTTATTCATATTCAGCAGTTATACTTCTATAAACAGCCCCAAATGTTGTGTGGAGTGAGATATGTTATAAACAAAATACTTTATAATTCGGACTTTTATTAATTCAAACAAATATTTGTTTGACTTTGTTAAAGAGGAAAGATATTTCCTCATTTTTCAGTAGTCACATTTTTGAAATTTGTATTAATTTAGGAAACACCGAGAATGTGGTTAATAAGTATTGATATTTGTAATAACTGTCACTCCTGGGAACATGTGACTGTGCAAATGTGATCTGAAAGAGACAGTATGCTGAAGAGTCCGGGACCAAGAACCATGAGCCTGGGAGTTAATCCTACATCCATTTATAATCACCTATACAGCTTTGGAAAATCACAACTTCTTTGAACTTCTGGTTTTCCCTTTATGAAATCACATGGTTTGGAGTAAATAATCTCTGAGGCTTTTTTAAGGCTCCTTTGTAGATTAATATAATTTCCTTAAGATTTATATATTAACCCTTTCTAAAATGTGTCTTTAAATAACAGATAAATGCATATATTTAAGTGGGATATTTTTATTTAATTGGACAATCCAGACTTCAGAATTGATCATGACATTAAGAAATGGGCCAGACTCAATCCTGTATCAGGAGCTTCTTACACATAAAACTAAAAGCCTAGGTAAATATTTGTGGACACTGCCAACCCCTGTCTGTTTCATAGTAGGTCTACAAAAGAGGGTATGTGTATATACTTTATGGGGAAATTAAATTACATTCAGACAGAGGTAAAGTTTACATCTCCAGATTTGTCTCAATACTTTTTCTCCAGTTACCCTCAGTACCCATTCAAGCCTTTCATACACTCAATCCTTCTCACTCACATGATTCTAGACCTCACATTGAGATTATAAATCATGGGTCATGGTGGTTTCCAATGCTCATTTATGAGAACCTAAAATTAGCCTGGAGAATGTTTATGTTTGCCTCAATTGCTCATTTAATGGCCTAGGCTTATAAAAACATTTCTTGATGACTCAAAGACGTACTTCCAGTGTTCAGTGCAATAGCCATGATGAGAACCTCTAAGTATTCAAGACTTCTCAATAGAATTTGCTTAATGCACTGCACAATCTTGTTGTCTAGAGAGCGAGAGACAAAATGTTTTCAGCACTCACAGTACCTGAAGCATCTTTTTCTTTGTTTCTTCTATAATAAACCATCAGACAGAGTGGAAGCTGTCAGCATACACCCAGAAACAGCAGAGTCTTTAGACATCCAGTTAGATCTGTAGTCAAGAGCACACAAACCATAATCGGCACTAATTAGTCTCTTTCTTTTTCTCCATCATGCTGGGACAATAGGAATTGTCCTCAAGAGCAATGGCCAGTGGATATTTTATTAACATGTGCATATTTTTTGTCAAACTTAGTTTTTAAGAAATGTTTCTCTCCTCTAGTGTAGTCCTAGGGACTGCACTAGAGGAGTTTACGAAATTGTAGCAGAAATTTATGATCTTTTTTCTATTTTGACATTTCATAAAAGATATTCATTGATGAACAGATACCAGATTATTTCTTGAGGATGGTCAGGAGTTGGCTCTCAGTAGACTAGATGGGGCAACTACAGCTTTTCACCTAAAACCTATTTAGGGGGCCTGGAGAGCTCTGATTGTGCTAGGTATAAAGATTCGTTACACATGGTCTCACCCCCGAGGGACATGGGGAGCCAAGGCTTCAGCCTATAAAAGTGTGACTAAGTTGTGAAAAGGAACCACAAAGGATATCTTCAACCAAAGCAGTGCAGAAAGTGCTGAGGAATGATATAGAACATACATGGGGCATGCATAGGATGAACGAATTACTGGGGGTAGGAGCAGTCTTGGGCCACCATTACTGAGCAAGGCATTCATCAGCTGTTTGTGAATTTATGGCCAGTGAGGAAGGAGTGGGATGTTTCACAAAAGCAAAATAGTGTGGGCAAGATTAAAGTGAGAGGAAAATGGAAATTTAGGGAATAGATCAGACCTGCTTTTAGGGTAAGTTTTGGTGACCACAGAGGGATTTGGGGAGGCATCGTTGGAAGGACAGATGGATGCCAGAGCATGATATGTCCTTTAAAAGCTAGTTCAGGTTTGGGTTCTGTGCTGTACGTGATGGAGAACAATCAACCAGGGGGAAAACAATCATTTAGGAAAAGGTAACTGTAACAGACAAGAAGAATAGAGCAGTGGTTCTCAAAGTGGGGTCCTGGTATCTGTGAGGTCAAAACTATTTTCATAATAACACTAAAATATTGTTTACCTGGTTCACCATGTTGATATTTGCACTGATGATATAAAACAGTGGTGGTGAAACTACTGGTATTTTTTGTGAATCAAGGCAGCAGCACTGAACTACAAGTCAGATTATCACTACACACTTGCTTGCTTAAGAATGGCCCTATGAGGGCGCCTGCGTGGTTCAGTCCATTAAGCGGCTAAGCATCTGCCTTTAGCTCAGGTCATGATCCTGGAGTCCTGGGTTCAAGCCCTGTGTCATCCTCCCTGATTCTCCCTCTGTCTCTCCTCCTAAACTTGTGCTCTCTTTCTCTCTCAAAGAAATAAATAAAATCTTTGAAAAAAAGAATGTCCCTATGACATGGTAATAATGTTTAATTTTGTTATATTGCAACCCTTGAGTACACATCTTTTTAGTGTTCTTTGTGACAAAATGGGAAGTGTGCATAAAACACTCTGTTGCATATTGAAATATGATTTTTAAGGAAGTGGCATTATTTATTGGTAATTTGACCTAGCCAGTTAAAAAAAAAATGAAACATTATTTTTACTTGAGAGAAAGGCAAACTGTGGTCATTCATATTAAGTGTTTGGTAGAAACAAATGATCCTGGAGATCTAATATATAGCATGGTGACCGTAGTTAATAATATTGTATTATGTGCTTGAAATTTGCTGAGATGGTGAATCTCAAGTGGTCTCACATAACACACACAGTGTGAGCTGGTGAACAGGTTACTTAGCTTCATTGAGGAAATAATTTCACAATGTATATGTATATCAAAACATCATGTTGCATCCCTTAAATCCATACCATGTTTGTCAATTATACTTCAGTAAAGCTGGAAAAAAAAATAGAGTAAAACTGATCAGAAACAAAGTTAGCCTTTCATTTCAAGAGAAACAGCTGACAGCATGGTTGCCAATGACAAAATTTGAGCACTCAGATGAAAATAGAATTTTGGAAAACTTTTGGGACACATGGGTGGCTCAGTCATTAAGTGTCTGCCTTCAGCTCAGGTCATGATCCCAAAGTTCTGGGCTCGAGCCCTGCATAGGGCTCCCTGCTCAGTGGGAAGCCCTGCATAGGGCTCCCTGCTCAGTGGGAAGCCTGCTTCTCCCTTTCTCACCCCCCCCTGCTTGTGTTCCCTCTGTAGCTGTGTTTCTTTCTGTCAAATGAATAAAATAAATAAAACATTAAAAAAAGAAAAGAATATTGGAAAGCTTCTATCCGCCACAATGAGGTTGATAGATTTCCAATATTTAGAGACATTTCTGATGAGATCAATACTGATACAAATAAATGTGATTTTTTTTTTATAGAACAAAATTTGTCAACGTTTGGAAGCTCTGTACAACTCATTGAAGTAATACTTTGCAAGTGAACAATATATGTATTAAAAAATCATGCAGGTGTAAAAAAAATCCATTCAAATTTTGAGACAATCCAAAGTAAATTAGTGTATCTATATTCAAAAAATCATTGATATGGTTTCAGATTCCATATTGTATCTAACCTTTAAGAAATAACCTTTGGTTTGAAAAAAAAAGAGAAAAAGAAATAAACTGGTTGCATTTTGCTGGTAATATTAAGGAAAAATATCCATAATTATCTGAAAAGGCTGTTCTCCCTATTCAACTACATATCTGTGTGAGGCTAGATTTTCTTCCTGTACTTCAATCTTAACAGCATTAGGCAACATAGTGCAATAGATTGATGTGAGGCTACAACTCTCTTTTACTAAATAATCTGCTATAGAGTTTGTAAAAAATGTGAAACAATAGTCCTCACCTCACTTTTTTGTTTGTTTGGAAAATGTAATTATTTTTATACATTATGCATAATTTGTGTTTGTTTATTTATTATTAAAAAATATTTGACTTATTTGAGAGAGGGAAAGCAGGAGTGGGGTTAAGTAAAGAGGGACAGAGGGAGAAGCAGACTCCTACTGAGCAGAGAACCTGATGTGGCCTGATCCCAGGATCCTGGGATCATGACCTGAGCCCAAGGCAAATGCTCAACTGACTAAGCCACTGAGGTGCCCCTGTGATTATATTTATTAAGTTTATTATTTTTCACTTGAATTTCTTAATATTTTCATTTTAAAATGAATGAAATTCTCAGTTTTAATTTCCAATATAATAAATATCAATAGCTATTAACGAAATAATAGGACCTACCTCAAATTGTTAGGGTTAAATGAGTTAACACTTGTGAAATCTTTAGAAAATGATGATCCATAGTAAAGACTCATAAATGTTTGGTATTATTATGATGAAAATAATGATGTTTTCTTTTACTACTGCCTGATACCCTCAAAGAGAAATGGGTGATTTGTAGTGAAACCCTTAGGGATTTATATCTTCAGTGCTCACGTATCTGTCCACATTGATCACGAAGCAAGACAGTTGCTTCTGTCTCTCTTTTGCCTTGTCAATCTCATGTGAGTGCCTCTCCCTGGTAGACTATAGAGATTCTGCAGAATAGCGTTCCCTGGTTTTCAGTCTCTGTTCCACAAGAGAGCAAGGAATGGTACTGAATTGCTAACAGGTAATCTGAATCACAGAGGTTATAAAATTAAACACAAGTTAAAAAGTAATTTGGGATTTATTAAAGTTTTTATTATGCTAATGAGCATTGTAAAACTCTGAGGTAGATCAGTTTACATTTTTCAAGCACCTGAGCATGGGAGAGTCTATTATTATCTTGAGCATTCTGGGCTCAGTGAAGGCATTCCGATACATATTGGCATTGATGGACTGGAGTCAGTGAGGGTCAAATGTCACAGATTAGTGCTTTAATTCTTGTGATGCTAATAGTTTCTTGGGAACACAGAACATTTTAATGCTCAGAACTGTTGGGATACTGCCAGATTTGTAAATAACATCTCATCACCTGACATATTTTCAACTCCATTTCAACATGTTTGTCTTTGGTATGTCACGGGCATATTTTAGAACAAGGTAAAAATATAATTTAGAAGCAAATGAGAGTTAACAGGTATAACCTTCACAAAATATGGTCCTATAATTGTGATGCCATATCATACTTGAATTTTGAACAGAGATAGATTATCTAATTAGTGAGTTACCAGTACAAATCAGTTATCAGTATTGCCTTCATTTTTTTCATTCCTTAATTGATATCATAAATAAATACAGATATTTACGTGTGTGTGGCTAGATAGATGATAGATTGAGTCTACCATCATGCACAGGCCTACTGCTAGCCATGGAAATACAACAGCAGTAAACAAGACTTACCTTTCTTTCGAAGACTGTACGATCAGATGCTGTAAAGTCCCTTTTCCTGTATACACGGTCCATTTTGTGATTTATTATAAGTTTAGTGGGTGGACCAGAGAAAACACAAAATATAGTTATGATATCATTCATTATAACATCTTAAAATAGTTTTTGGGGGGAGATTAACCATTTTAACAATATATATACACCATATTTTATTTATCCATTCATCTGTCAATGGACATTTGGATTGATTCCACTTCTTGGCTATTGTGAATAGAGTTAAATGCAAGGGGGATTATTTATCTGTTTATACCATGAAATGATTTTGAAGAGTCCATTATTCCATTTTTTTCTTTTTAAGATTTTATGTATTTATTTGACAGAGAGAAACACAGCTAGAGAGGGAACACAAGCAGGGGGAGTAAGAGAGGGAGAAGCAGGCTACCTACTGAGCAGGGAGCCTGATATGGGGTTTGATTCTGGGACTCTGGGATCATGACCTGAGCCTGAAGGCAGATGCTTAATGACTGAGCCACCCAGGCGCGCCAGAGTCCTTTATTCCTAAGAAGTGGATTCATTTAAGTTTTCATGTAAGTGATAATGCTACATAATAAATACCTGTCAGTACTATGGTAAATAAATAGCTGCAGCCATGAAAGAGGACTTTTAGAACAAATATGGAGAAGCACTGTGGTTAATGGCATAGTTGGCATAAGTCAGCTATCCATCAGTTCTTGCCATATAATTCATTTAACTTTTATAACTGCCATCATAAACAGGTTCCCAGTGGTCTTCTGTCAGTGATGATATGATTGCTATAATGTATGAAGTCAACTGCTAGTTTTCTTTAGAGACTGGGCAATTGGAAATAAAAGACTCAGAATTATTGATTTTCTTTTGCATTCCCTCCCCACTTCCCACCTCCCCATCTTTGTTTAATCCTTTGTTACTCTCAAGTATATTTTTCTTAGAGGGCTTCTTCTGAGATGATAGACTACCCTACCCAGTCCTCAGACCTTCTCTCCCTCTACACTTTCTCATCCAGTCCCCATGATTTTCAATATCATCTATATGGTAATAATTTATATATCCCATTCCTGCCGATCGCCTGGAATCACATCCACATATTAAATCTCCATCTCTGCCTCAGTTTCTGTAGCAATCTCTTAGTTGGTGTCCTTTCACCCTGGGACAAGGAAAATCCATTCCTGTTTTTGTTTTTCTAGGATGTTAATTCTCTGTCTTTATTTTACTTTATTTTTAAAAAAAATTATTTATTTATTAGAGAGATAGAGCATGCACATGAGAGAGACAGAGAGAGAGGGAGAGTGAGAGAGCAGGGGCAGAGGCAGGGGGAGAGGGAGAAGCAGCCTCCCTGACTGAGGGTTTGATCACAGGACCCTGGGGTCATGACATGAGCAAAGACAGATGCTTAACAACTGAGCCACCCAGGCATCCCTGTCTTTATTTTGCTTTATAGCTTAGGTATATATATATATATACACACACACATAAAATTTATATATATTTATAAAAATTTAAATAGACTTTATTTTTTAAAAAATTTAGTTTCGTAACAAAATTGAGTTACGAAATTGAAGGGACAGAGATTTTCCATATATCTCCTACCTCTACATACATAGAGCGGCTCAATTCTTCTGACTCACGAAGGGTATTATGCTACTTTCCTGTTTGGAATCCTCCATGTGATATAGAGAGTAAGAGACATACTTCTCACCTACACAGCTCTTCATGATCTGGGCTCTGGCTACCTTTCCCACCTATCTTCTTAGCTGCTCCAGCCACATGACTTTTGAGCTACCTCTCAAACATGCCAAGTCCCTCCCTCTTTCTGCACTTTCCTATTTGCTGTTTGTTGTGTATCGATGGCACATTTGACAGATCTCACGTGGCCCTCTACCTTGCTTATTTAGCTAGCTACTCCTTTGTCATCTTGGAGAAGCTTTCCCTTTCCCTGCCCTGTCCTGATACTTTCTACCCTCTTACCCAGAGGTGGTTTTCATCTTTGAACTCCAGGACTCTTGCTACCTGACATTATATTAGCTACTGCTTTGTATGCCTTATGGTCTGTTTCTCTGCTAGAATGAAAGTTCCATGAGAGCAGGGATGTTTCTAGTTGGTTTTCTGTTGAATCCCCCATTGCCCAAAATGGTATTTAGCAGATAGTGGGCTCTTTAAGCCAACTTTTTTGCATGAACATGGATGAGTTTTGTGCTAAAATTCTTTTTAAGATTATTCATTTATTTATTTGACAGAGAGAAACAAAGCTAGATAGGGAACACAAGCAGAGGAAGGGAGAAAGTGAGAAGCAAGCTCCCCATGGAGCAGGAAGAATCCCAATGCAGGGCTGGACCCCAGAAACCTGAGATCATGACCTGAGCCTAAGGCAGATGCTTAACAGACTGAGCCACCCAGGTGCCCCTGCGCTAATTATTTTTGAGTGTTGACTCTGCCCCTGTATTCAATGTCTTTACAACCTGCTCTCCTTTTTTATTCTTATGCAAGATACTAGATTTTGTTCCAATGGGTTTTTATTCATTAAAATAGCTTTTGAATTTAAGGACATGCAATTATGTTCCTTTCATCATCTCTAATGATTTTCTCTTTTGTTCCATCCTTCACTATCCATGATCAATGCCTCAAACCCATGTATTTGTGAATTCCTTCACATCCAACATGATCTTTAATTAATAGAATATTTTCTCATTTATCCACTAAAAATATAGGCCCTCTTAGATGTAAATTCCCTCATGTTCTCTGTGTTTTTTTAAACTTCAAATCATATTTAATTTTTTAAAAAGGATGTATTCAGTTGTTTTAGAGAGAGAATGCGTGAGTTGGGGGGGTGGAAGGGTTGAGGGAGAGGGAGAGAATCTCAAGCAGACTCCCTGCTGGGTGTGGAGACCGACTTGGGGCTGGATCCCAGGATCATGACCTGAGCCAAAATCCAGAGTCAGACGTTTAACCAACTGAGTCACCCAGGCACCACAAATTGTATTTAATTTTTATGTAAACTTTCTTTTCCTCTTATAGCAGAGAATGAGGGCTCCAAACCCTTCTCCTACTGCCTCATCTCCATAGCTTTTACCTCAGAAGTAACCTGTTATCTTATTATTAAACCCAATAATTTTTCTTTACCTTAATATCGCATGACCACATGACCTTTCTTTGATATTTGAATTTGCTCATTCATCTTATATTTCATAACCCTATCTCATTTTTGTTACCTCTCTTTAGCTTCCTTGTTTTTTGTTATACATATTTGGCCATTCCTATGATATTTATTTAATTGACTCTTGTTTTTCATATGCATTAACAGCAACAACAAAACGGGTGCTAATTGAGCTTCTGTACTCAGTTACTAGGAACCAAAACCCAACAGAGACCAATCTGAGTAGTAACAAGAATGTAACAGTGGGCCTGATTCATAGATACTAATATCATCATTTGAGTCTCTCTGCCCTGTATTTGTCCATCCTGTGCACCCATGTGGAGGCACAGCTGACCACTGAGAGTTCTAGGCTTACATTATCATTATAGTTAACAAGCCTGGGGAAAAAAAGAATGTTACTCTTCTAATAGCTTTGTAGATGCCTGACATATACTTCCCTGGCTTGTCTGGGTTCTGTCACCATCTGACACCATCTGTCACCATAGTCACCATAGTCAATCACTATGGCCAAAGGAAGGGAGGACTTGGAATTACCAGGCCTGGACACGCACCCACTCCTGGAACTGGGATTTTGGATGTATTTCTTTCTGAAACACATGGCCTGAGAATGGGAGAAGGGCATCTAAAGAGAAACTGAGCATTTCCTCTTCCTGTTTCTTTATATTGTATCCCTGGGCTATGGTGTCCACTGTTTTAACTTCTGTTATCACCTATATGTTGATACCTTGCAAATGTTATAATGCAAATGAGCTTAATTACACTGAAAGCCATTGGGAAATTAAGTGGAATTGAAGTTACTGCTCTAAGTGCAATGGCTGGTCTTGCTGAGGAAAACTCAAGGAACAGTGTGCTTTGCGAAGTATCAGTACTAGGATCTGGTAAATTAATTCAGTAGCTGAGTAGGTCAGTATTATTCAAACTCAGGAATTGCACAAATTCCTTCTTGTCTCATCAGGAAACCCCCTTAAGCCTCATAGGAAGCAGAATCTGACCCCGCAGCTAGAGGAGGACTAGAGGAATCACTGGGACATGAGGCAGGTTGGTTTTCAGCATAATACCCTAGTGCTGGGGACAGATTAGTAAGGTATGTAAGATTCACTGGGAAGAGCCTAGGATGGTGGCTGGCGGGAGACCAACATGGATGGGACCAGTGGAAAGTGAGGATGGGAATTGGCAATCTGTGGCTTGGAGTCCACACTCAGGGTTTATTCTTATATAATAAGGACCAGATGTGGTTTAAAGTATAACTTTGCTATGAACTCAAAGTATTGTGACTGCTCAGAGATAGGCTTTTGTGCATTTCTGTTTTTACCAGTTGTATCTATGTCTTCCTGTTTGTAAGTAATGAATTACAAATGAAACAACTAGGTTGGATGAACTAATCTCTAAGATATCTTCCAACTATACAAGCCTATAATTCTTTTTCTCTTCTTTTTGTAATAATTTTATTTATCTATTTGACAGAGAGAGACACACAGCAAGAGGGAACACAAGCAGGGGGAGTGGGAGAAGCAGGCTTCCCGCTGAGCAGGGAGCCGGATGCAGGGCTCTATCCCAGTCCTGGGTTCATGACCTGAACCAAAGGTAGACGCTTAATGATTGAGCCACCCAGGTGCCCCACAAGTCTATAATTCCAAGAATATTCAAGAATATAATTAATAACACAAGGCTGAAATTTTGTCTGTTTTTCCACATGAATTCATTAAGCTAGAATAGTACTTTGCACAAAATAAGTATTTGTTAAATTTCAAAAACTGTAGTTATACATGAAAAAACAAAAAATGGGCTTTTAAAAATTTCATGGAATTTAAAAAAATATATTTTATTTATTCGTTTGAGAGAGAGAGAGAAAGAGAGCAAGAGAGCATGAGTAGGGAGGAGAGGGAGAAGCAGACTCCCGCTGAGCAGGAAGCCCAATATGGGACTCAGTCCCAGGACCCTGGGATCATGATCTGAGCCAAAGGCAGAAGTTTAACCGACTGAGCCACCCAAGTGCTCCACAAATGTTTTTATTTTAATATTTACTTTTAGCTAGCTCTCATTCTTAAAAAAAACACACAAAAAACCAAAACAAACCCAGGTATTTATCCAGTACCATTATGTGGAAAACTTTTAACACATGATGGTATAATGTGATAAATTTCCTTAGAATCATTAAACAGGAAACCAAAAATTTGAAGTTGTGTTTTTCAGGAGTGAAATCCTAATTGTTAGTAGTGTCTAGCTGTAAAACCAAATTATAACGCTAGGTGGCATGAGATGCAAGTTGAAAAACAATAGTGGATCAAGTAGAAAGCTGATCTATACCTGTACCCTAGCTTCCTTTTGTACGGAGGCATATTAATCTGGGACACTCTCACTAGGGAGAATATGAATTTTGTTTTGATCTTTACTTATGAAATACATATAGTAAAATAAAAAACAAGGCATTAATTAATTAAAGAAAATTAATTAATTAATTGAAGTCATTGGATACCAAGTTAAAAAATTAGAGGGAGTGGTGCCGTTGTCTCCCTAAGTGAAGTGTCTGGCTCAGCTCAGGTCATGATCTTGGGGTCCTGGGATCAAACCCCCGACTTGGGGTCACTACTCAGTGCAAGGAGTCAGCTTCTCCCTCTGCCCCCCCACCCCAAGCTCTCTTTCACATGCTCTCTTACATAAATAAATAAACAAACAAACAAATAAATAAATAAATCTTTTTTTAAAAGTTTGGAGGCATTAAGGGGTATATAAATTTAGCCCCAGATGAAACTACACAGTGGTGAATTAATTGCTGTTTTTGGTATCCTGTGGGAATCAAAATAGATGGCTCTCTACTTTCCCATTTACTTCTGGGAAGTCCCTTCTCCCAGGAGCTTCTCTTCTTACTATCCCCAGCTGCTCCATGTTCACCACTGTGGGCACTCAGCAAACTCATTTTACTTATACATTCATCAAAACATGCCTATTCTATGTCTCACCCTTTTGGAGTCAGATGTCTGAGTTCTTTCCATACACTGGCTGGTCAAGAAAACAAACCACGCCCATTCATGAACAGAGAACTTTGTTTCATTCTCTTTGATGAAGTACATTCTCATACAGATTCTATTGCTCAAGATCTGAGCAGGAAGCATAAGGCATATACAATGCGGAAGGTGGAGAGAGCATTAACTGGTGTCAGGGAACCCCTTGGGGCTATTAACAAGGGGAAGACTATTACCACCCCTTGCCATGGAGCTGTGTGGCAGGTGCCTCCAGCCAAGAGCTGCAGACATAAATAGAAGAATGAAGTCACTACAAACAAAGGTCCAGACTGCTCAAGGTGGTGGTGGTGTATGCGTTTCATTTAAAAGATAAACTGAAGCAAGCTAAAGTTTTTAAGTGTTCTTATTTGAGCAAAAATTGATTTGAATTGGACAGCACAGAATCTAGCCAATGGAGGGAAACTCTGAGGAGCTTTACAAAGTAGGTAGAAGGGAGCAGGAACAAGTTGTACTAGACAAAAACTGGGTTGATTATTGCAAGGTAACTTTCCTTTAGGGGGATGGCAAGTATCTATCAGGCAGATTACCTAACTGGTGCTGATAAAGGGATTCCTGATGGATGGGTTTAAAATGCCATTTGGGGGAACCAAAACCGTAATTAAGTCTTAGTATGGTGATGTGGGACTTAACATAAACAATTCTACTTCGGTTCTTTTTTTTTTTTTTTTAAACAATTCCCCACCTTTGATCAGACTCTTACTCTGAGACTTGATAGAAAAGCAAAAACAAAAACACAAAAACAGAAAACCTAAGGTCTTAGTTCTATTCTCAGCGATCACTCAGGAGTTCTTGCAGTTTCTGCTAAATCTGTGTTACTGGCAGGTCACGCTGTTGGGTTCACGTTCTTTAAGTTTGGTCCTTCTCTTTGTTCCTTTTATGATGTTCTATTCTTGGGGAGGTCATGTGTTTGGTGGTTAGCAGCTGTGAATGTTCATGTAAAGCTTTTGAGAGAATACAGTGCACCAGGGAGACTGCTACGATTGTTATGGGCAGGATCATTCTAAATGTGTGCACTGTATTCTACAGCAAATGGTCCCCAAGACCCAATCCAATTAGACTCAAATAAGTCAAAGAAAAAACCCTAAAAAGGAGTCACCTTCTTAAGCCAACTGGCTTGGTCAATGATCATATGTAGCTGGGTATCAGCTTCCCCAGAAATGTTCATCTAAGTGCACCAAATGCTCTTGGCTGCAGCACAGACTTCTCTTGCTTAGCTAAGACATAATTAAAGGTTATCCTATTGTCATGAGCAACTTCAGCCCAAGTGTGGGGATTTTTGTTGGGCTGCTCTTTCTTTTCTTTTCTTTTTTTCTTTTTTTTTTATATTTTATTTATTTATTTCAGAGAGAGAAAGATCACAAGTAGGCAGAGAGGCAGGCAGAGAGACAGGAGGAAGCAGAGTCCCTGCTGAGCAGAGAGCCTGATGCAGGCCTCGATCCAGGACCCTGAGATCATGACCTCAGCCGAAGGCAGAGGCTTTAACCCACCGAGCCACCCAGACGCCCTGGGCTACTCTTTCTTCAACAGTAAATTCTACAACATCTTCAAGTTCCTGATCATTTGGCCTCATTTGTACTTACTCCTAGCCAAGGCAGTATGGTTCTGCCAAAGAAAATGGATTTTGGAGCACAAATGCCTCCTGATAATTCCCACTTGGATCCGTGGTTCACTACTGAAAAGATGACAGTGGTGGAGACCAGTAAAATATAAGGGTCTATAAACCACACAGTATATTATTTGATTATGATTATTTTGATACTATTTATTTTTATTCCCTTGCCTTGTGCCCCATTCATTGTATAGAGCCTGGAGGCCAAGTTTCTCAAGTGTGGGATTGTTAAAAACTACTACAGGGAAATGGACCCATAGGGTTAGGGAGCTGGACATGGTAGAGATGGGCCCGAGTTTGTTCTGGAGAAACTGAGGCATTGGAAATCAGGGAGAAGTTTGTGATGGGCAGAACTACTGGATCACTAGCACTGTGGCAGATCCAACTTCGTTTGGAGGTTGGATTACCCCTTTTTGCAAATGGCCTAAGATATGTGAGCAGTGGCATTCTCTTCCTAGGCCAGAGCAAGGAAAATATAGACAAAAGAATCATAATGATCTTCATGTACAAATATTAGGAAGAGGGTGGTTGGAGAGGAAAGGAGAACTAGAAAGAGAAGTTCTGGTTCCACATCTTGGGAGGAAGCAGTCTGCATCAAGGTTCACTGCTCTTCTTCCTGGCCAATTTGATTTCAAGGTCTTCAGCATTTGCATAAGACCAGATGTCTGTGGCGCCTCCTTCAGTAGTGAAATATTTTTGTTAAAGATTTTATTTATTTATGTTGACAGAAAGAGATAGAGAGTGCACAAACAGGGGGAGCGGCTAACCCAGGGAGAAGCAGGCTTCCCGCTGAGCAGGGAGCCCGACACAGAGCTGGATCCCAAGGCCCCAGGATAATGACCTGAGCCAAAGGCAGACGCTTGATGAACTGAGCCACCTAGGTGTCCCAGGAGTGAAATATTGACCCAACTTTGAGCTTTGTAATTTGGCAGCATTGTCAGTGGTCAGGAGTCCTTGGTAGGTTCCTTTGCATGAATGTCACTTTAAAAAAAGTATCAGAGTAAAACACGAACTATAAATGACAAAAGATTTTAAAATGCCCAGGGTTAAAGATCCAATAAGAGTTCATTAAAAGGGAACTGACAAGGAAATTTGGTTATTTCTTTGATATAAAACATTTTAAGATAATAACTGGAAATATTACTGTTAATATTATACCAGGGCATACCAGATTTTTAGGAATTTCATACAATTTTTTAGAACACTTATTATCAATAATATGCACCCATACCTAAGAAGGTTTACCATTACTTATTTGATAATGTTTCATATGTAATTTAGTATGCCAAATAAACCTAATTAATTTAGCATTTCTCCTGTTCAAGATGAGAGATAAACCCTTTGAGATTTTTCAGAGATCCTCTGGGAAATCTCAAAGTTCTTTGTGATCAAAAAAACTACATTTGAAGATTTTATTTATTTATTTGAGAGAAAGAAAAAACAAGAGACAGAGAAAGCATGGGCAGGCGGAGGGGGAGGGGGCTGTTCTTAACAATTATGTTTAGATTAGTCATGAAAGTTCTATGAGACATTAAACAGCTAACCATTATTCTAAATTATCTCTCTTGTTGACAACTCTTGTTGACGAAGTTTATAACAGATGATGAGCTTATTTGACTTTTAGTAAACCTATGTAGAATAAATGTATTATTAATGCTGATAACATGTCTGTTTTAATTAAACTAACAAAGTTAAACTAGTTTTTAAAAACTTTTCTTAAATTGAAGATTATCTTCAATCAAATGAAGTTGAAAGATATTTGGGTTAATTTCCATATTTCTTAGACTATACTTGATTTACATAAATACCTGTTTGTATTTAAGCCAAGTAAATAGAGGTTTTTACAGATTAATTTTGGCAATGCCATCTGGAGGTAGAAAAAATATATTTACAACATACACAGATATGTAAACATTCAGACAGTTGCAAACTGATATCTCTTTTATGTATTTATGTATGTATGCATTTATTTATTTATTTTAAGATTTTATTTATGTGACAGAGATAAACACAGCTAGAGAGGGAACACAAGCAAGGGGAGTGAGAGAGGGAGAAACAGGCTTCCCGCAGAGCAAGAAGTCCTGATGCAGGACTCGATCCAGGGATTCCAGGATCATGACCTGAGCTGAAGGCAGATGCTTAAGGACTGAGCCACCCAGGCGCCCCATGATATAGCTTTTATTTTGAAATGTGAGCCATGAGACAGCTCCAATAATGAAATAATACTTTTTTTTATAAAAGAACAGTTGGATCCAAATTATGTTTCTGGCAGATGGAATAAGTTAAGGTTACCCCCTCAGATAGCAATGGCTAAAGATTTTACTAATAATTGTGCAAGAGATTTTTAAGACTTTTTACAGTCCTCATCATTAAAACAGCCTTTCTCTTCCTTTTTTCTTTTTTTCTCCTGATAAGAATTACCTTGGTGATTCTAGGGAAAACCAGTAGAATACCTCCATCTCAAAAAGCACAGAGAAAGAGTGCAAGCTCAACCAAGATTTTTGTTCCCTAAGTCTAGATTTTTTACAATATCTTTGGGCCTTTTGAAATGAAGAAGGGAGGTTTGGGATGGTAAAAACAGGATAGGTAGGCTTTGAATGGTTTCTGGAGTCACGTTTCTGTTCTTATAAAGACTAGATTTGTAAGACAAGTACAGTTGCTTTTAGTTCCTCCAAGAACTGGATCGCAAACTGAAGGATATCCAGAGGCTGACCCACCACCCATCCAACAATATTATCCTCATTTTGTTTCTTTGTGTTACGGAGAAGATTGTCAACAAAGATGTAAAGTGAAAGATACTATGTTCTAGACTTAAGAGTTGTGTGTCTTGGAATGTTTTAATAAATCCTTCCACCGAGGTTTTAGAATGTTTCCCTCTGGGTATGTAGTTTCATTTTAGCTCAGGGGAGAAGGTGTAAAATAAATTCCTATCAGGCTCTGAATTGGCCAACTTCTGACCATGGAGTTACTTCACACAAAAACAAAAACACACTTCTTTTTTTTTTTTTTTTTTTCAAGTATCTTGGTCAGGCTTCAACTGACAATAGTAAATACTCCTGGAAGCAATGGAACAAAACCCCTTGGACTCAAGAGGCATCCCCAAAGATACTCCCCTTGCAAGAACCAGAGGCAATCCCAAAGATAACCAAGGAAGGACGGCCTGAGACATTTGCTCTGAGACCAGGCAGAAGTGGTGGGACACTAGCAGCAAATGAAGTACAGCCAACATTTCTGTCTGGCCAAATGGGGTGCAAACTGCATTTCTTTTTAACCATATTTTGGGGCCCCAACCTGAGGGTTGCCAAGCCAAGTTCTTAGCATACAAAATGAGACAAACAAGAAGACAATAGCTGTCCCTGGGAGAGTAAGGTTCAGCAATTCACAAGTCACAATTCAAAGATCGAATTCTTGCAAATGTTCCTTTGCCTGCCAGTGTGACTTTGAAAAGGAAAAATGCAAGATTTTACTTTCCTCTCTCAACCAGGCAATACAGACAGAGATCTGGAAGAGCTCACTTGGGTAGAATTCTCACCCCTTTCTGGTTTTTGCCCATTTTGCCAGGATCCTGTCTGCACGCTCTGGAGCGAGTGGGGTCCCCCAGCAGATCTCATGCTGGTCAGCAGAAACCAGAGAAGAGGAGAAGTAATTTTCCCTCTACCCCTTATGGTGAATCCTTGGCTGAGACCTCTTTTTCACTAGGACTCCTCATAAATGGCTATAAGCTTATCTAGGTTAAAAGGGCTCCAGGGTGGTCACTGCAATTCAAGATTATCTTTGATAAGATTAACCTGCTTATTTAGCCTTAAATTTTTTTTTAATTACTTGAGGCCTCACACTGCCAGCTTAAGTGAGTCCAGTTTCCAAGTCAGACCCAATTGGACCCTGGAGCTAGTCCAGGTTGAAGCCAGACCCAGGCTGACTCTTGCCAGTTTCTGGACCCAGTCTGCAAAAACAAACGGTCAAATAAAGTCTGACAGTTCATAACACAAAAGCTGCAGAGTTGAAATCTGAAAGGGACTTGCACACCACCTCCAGAGACAGTGAGAAAGCAGGGAGCTCAAGAAGTTCAGCACTCACCTTCATTTGGTGGTTCATTGCTCCTGGAACCTGTCAGAGGGCCTCCTTCAGTGCCCTCTTCTGACATAAGAACCTGTTTAAAGATAAACGGAGGCCTGCCTCAGTTTAAGATTTTATAACTCAAGCTTGCTCAGGTGACAGAGCTGTTTGAATTCCCTGATAGGTTAGTTCTTTCTTTTTTTCTTTCCATGCAAAATGGTTCTGGCCCTTTCCCCTGAGGAGCAGAACATGGGCCATGAGAGGGGCTTTAGTGGGGAGGAACCTGGCCAGGACATCTCCCAGGCTTGATTTGGAAGGTTTCACAAAGGATTGAACCCAAGTACAGTTCAATATTCTGCATATTGTAGACAGTTCTGCTATCCTGGATCTTAAGTCAAAATTAAAACAGAAAATGCATTTTCTTTTTCCCTGGTTCAGATCGTTCTATGAGAAAAGATTAACATGATCCCAGAGATTTAGGAATGCTTCACCACTCCAGACTGCTCACTAGTTTACTGGCGAGAAATTTTACAAATGATTAGAATTTTGGTCACCTTTTAACCAAGACCCTCAGATTCTTCTGGTATTTAGCATTGGGTTGCTAACATATAGGGCAAAACTAGACTATCCTTCATGCTTTTATTTTTTACTTTAAATAATCTCCAGGAAATTTATGCAAGCCCATTGGGCCAGCTACTAAGTATATACAAATGATGCTCAGTTGAAACATTCTTCTTGGATTCAAACCCAACTGCTTCAGAAACCGCTTTTCTAATCTCCTTTTCAGGTAATGCTGCTGCATTCTACCTTTGAGCGATCCTGCATTCCACCTTCTCCCTACTTCTCAGGAAGTCATTCATTTCTATGTATTTGTTCAGTATTGCTGAACAGTCTCTCCTCCCCATACCATTTGCCACTGCCCTAGGCTGGATCATTTCCTCACGTAGTCATGTGCACTGGTCATACTGAGTTCCATGCTTTTCTTCAGACTAGCCATAGGTCCTCATGCTTTTGGGTCACATCTTTTCATTTTATCTGCCTTCATTAGTCAGCTTGTGTCAGTCCCTCCGTGATGGGAAGCCATGATTGACTTCCCACTAAACTCAGAGCTTCTTTCTCTGTGATACTTTGTACATATTTCCGATATGTTATAGCAATTCCTGCTGCCACTGTAGGTGCTTCTTTCTATGTTTGTGTCTTCAGAATCTTGAAAGTCTTTGAGAGTTGGGACTTTGTCTTAATAGCTCAGTATCATTAAACAATCGAAGTCATCATTGAATAAATGTGAATTACTAAATAAATGATTGTATATGTACAGGACCATCCCTTTGATATGGAAAATCAAACTCTCATATTCCATTGGTGAGGTCTAGGTAAATGGTTTTACCTAAGGGGAGGCAAGGAGATAGAGTCCAATTTCAGTCCTATGTTTGTTGACTAGCTGGCTTGTCTGCCCGGAGGAACTGTGTTCTTAGGAGGATACATATTTGGAAATGTTTTCAATGAAGAATTTTATTTTTATAGTGAATCCTGATCATTCTTTTGAACTTCATGCCTATTTTTGTGTGGATTTTTATCTGTTATATATTTTTATTAATAAAAACTTTGTATCTTTGTATTATCTTTGTATCATATAGCTGTTCTTATAAATAGTATATTGCTGAATACTTTTTATAAATCAGATAGGATGGTAAATTTAAGTATTTAAATTTGAATCTTATACTTAATGTGGTTTATGACATGTTTGGGTTTAGTTCTTCCACCTTATTTTATAGCTTTTATTTTGTCCTTATATATGATTTTTCCCCCTTTTGTACCTTCTTTTGAGTAAGTAAAAATTTTCAAGATTCCACTTCCCCAGGGTGCCTGGGTGGCACAGTTGGCTGAGCGACTGAATCTTGATTTCATTTCATGTTGTGATCTCAGGGTCGTGACCTCGGGGTTGCAAGAGCAAGACTTGCACTGGGGTCCTCTGTCAGCAGAGAGTCTGCTTGAGATTCTCCCTCTGCCCTTCCCACTTGTGCTCTCTCTGTCTCCTTCTCTCTCTAATAAATAAATAAATCTTAAAAAAAAGATTCCACTTTCCCTTCTTCTGTAGTATGTACATCATTACTTTCCTAGCTAATATCAAACTGTTTTCCAAAATGGCTTTACCATTTGTACTTCTATCAGGTGCATGAGAATTTCTTTGCCTTTCATCCTCACCAACACTCTTTGTTGCTCGGCATCTACTATTTTTGGCAACCTGGGAAGGGTGCATAGGTACTGGTTCTTTATATCTTCTTTGCATCAGTTCTTTGTCAATTATATGTGTCACAAATGTCATTTTCCTTTGTTGCTCATTTTCTTCTCATTCTAAGGTGCCTTCTGATGAAGAGTTAACTTTAATGTAGTTAAATTTATCATTTTTTTCTTTATGGTTAGTAATTTTTACATATCAAATATCTTTACCTCCCCTGAAATCTTGAAGATATTTTCCTATATTATCTTCTGAAAGGTTTATGGTTTGTTCTTCTCATAGGTCTTTAATTTACTTTGAGGAACATTATTCTGTGGCAGGAGGTGGGGGCTTTTTCAAAAAATGAAGTTGCCTGGGCACCTGGGTGGCTCAGTTGGTTGTGTCTGACTTGTGATTTCAGCTTGGCTCATGATCTCAGGGTCATAAGATTGAGCCCCACAATGGACTCCATGATCAACAAGGTGTCTGCCTGAAGTTCTCTCCCTCTCCTTCTCCCCCTGTCCCACCTCGTGCGCTTGCTCTTTCTAAAATACATAAATAAGTCTTAAAAAAAATGAAGATACCCAATTACCTCAGATCATCTATTTACAATTTGCTATAACTTCTCCTTTCCCTTCATTTGTTATAATTCCTGTCATATATCACATTTTCATATATGTGTGTGTTATTTCTGGCCACCCTTTTCTGTTCCCTTGATCCGTTTGCCCTGAAGCATGACTAAACAGTCGTATTTGCTCTAGCTTTATAGTAAGTGTTGCTGTCTTGTGGCAAGTTTCTGTCAGATCCATCCAATGTAGCCTTAAGCTGGAAGGCTCTAGGTTCCAGGATCCAGCACATGTCTTCAGGCAGGAGTCATCTGCATACCAATTTATCATACCAACTCCTGCTGCTTCTTGATTCTGTGGTCTCCGAGGACTTCTTTTACTTTTCGTATTTTTAGATATTTACTTAGAGAGTATTTGTTCTTTATTGTAAGTCATCTCACAGAGGTGTTTTGTCTGGAAGGATTTTTCAGGACAGCTTGTTCTCTGTATTGACAGAGGCCAAAGCCTCCTCCATTTGGCAAGGAGAAATGATGTGCTGTAAAGAACATTCCCAGATTTGGGGAGGAAATATTACTCTAAAATTTTGGGGGGAGTATGAACAGGGAGAGGAGGATGGAAAAAAGTTTAGTTTTTATGATTTATACCCATCATGCAATCAGTTATGTCCTGAGGTCTTGGTAGGCTTTATCAATTAAAATATTACATCTAGCAGGGAATATTTTCAGAGATATAGCCTACTATTTTTTTCCTATAACAAATAGTAAATTATTCTTAGTTGTCCAGCTGATAGTAGTATCGCAGAAGACAACTTTTTAAAAACAAACATTTATATAATCCTTATCACGTGCCAGACACCATTTTAAGAGGTTTACAAATATTAGCTCATTTAATACTTCCACAACTTGATGAAGTAGGTAATAGTATAATAAATTGATTAACTAAGACATGGACTCATTCATTAAGTTGCCTAACATCAACAGCTGGCAAGTGGGGAAGCAGGAATTTGAATCCAGACAGCCTGGCTCCAGAGTCAGCCCTTTCAACCACAAGACCATGCATAACTCAGCTCATTTTTCTAGAGTCTGTTGTCTCCCAAGTGAGCAAAACCTTAATGATAAAACATGATAGTCAACTCTGAGGACAGAAATAAGAAATCATATTATATTTGGTATCATTTACAATAATATGGCCATGAGATCTCAAATGTATGCATGATCTAGAAGTAGATATGCTCACTTTATATTTTATTTATTCAATATTTCTGAGTACGGATTACATAGAAAGTATTTTGTTACATGCAGAGGGAGAAAAGATGTGTGAGACTTGTTCTTTTTCCTCTAGTTCTCACTTCTAGAGTCTAGCACAAAGTTCCCCAGAATGGTAGATGTGGGTTCCATTGAACAGAGGTCCGTCTCTGGACGAACTTTTGTAGGTAAACAGTTTGGGGTAGGAAATGTAAGAGAGAAAAGTAAATATATATAAAAGAAAACAAGCAGGGAGAGAGATTGTTTTAACCAGTTGCTGATTTATTCCTATTTTACCTATACTGGTGGTCTAGTTCTATTTTCTGGGACAGTGCCAAAGGATTTCTTTTTCCTTTGCTCTGGACACTGAAGACAAGATGTGGATGTGATAGACACATTTGAACATGTTAGTTTCAGGGAAATTGGTGAGGAAGGAAAAAGAAAATGGTGCATCTCAGAGTTCACTAATTGTCATTTTTCCTGGTATGTGAAACAGGGAGAGCAAAATTGCAGAGTGTTCTAAAGTAATAAGATTATCTGCTTTGAAAACGTGGCTGCTATGACTCCTCATTCCAGTTGCGTAATCATCTAATCATCTTGTATGTGATCTTGAACAATTGGTTCTTGGGCATTTTTTCTATGACCCAATCTCAGAATTGTAAAATAAAAGAAAAACCAAAATGAAGTCAAAGTATCAAAATACAAAAGCCAATTAAAAACTTACAGGCTCTCTGAGTTTTTCAGTTATTGTTTAGTTGAAAGTGTTGTTTTTTGTGTACTTTTTAAATTCTTTCAAGTCATGTAAATACTTCCGGAAAATTCCACAAGATATGCTCTTCATAAAGAGCTGATTCAACTAGTCCACAATCAGTTATATACATACATTCCTGGGTTCCTTGTTCATCAGCAGAAGTAATTCTTTACTACTCTTTCCATTCATCTGCAATCACCTGGCTTCCTTTTCTTTTGTGACAAATATCATGTAGAAGGCATTGAATGGTATTTTGGTGAGATAAAACATTCACTTAAATTGATTTAATTAGAAGAACACAATTTACTAATTTTTATACTAAAGAAAATATTTGTCATAGCACTTGTTGTACATCATATCAGAAAAGTTTTCAATTAGCAGTAATCACAGCTTAGATAAACCTCATGGGCTATGATGCCACCACGGCATGAAGCTTGTATGTCATATTAGAAACCACACAGAAGAATTTTAGAAAAATGGAGAAAAAAATTAGGTGAAGGCTTGCAAAGAAGTGAACATTAGAATAACATTTTTAAAGGGTGTATTAGTGAGGAAACAAAATGAGAACAATAGCATCTTGATATTCAGGAAAGCTAATGGAACTCAGGTTCACATCATTATAAAAGCATTTCAAAGGACTGGGAATCCACTCCACTTGGAGCTTTGTGCATTATTCTGAACCCCGTATGACAAGAATGGTAATGAAGCATCAATAAAGACAGCCCTGATGATAAAGAATCTTTAGGTCATAGGTCTTTGTGGAGACTAAAAATATGAGGTCAGTGCTCATTCTTGAGAGTGAAATGAAAGGTGAACGTGATGACTGCAGATAAAGTTTGGAAGACAGAAAAAGTATATGAAAGGAAGCTCTTCAAGGATTTAATAGTTCAAAAGCAAGAGGGCATGAAATAGAACAAAGAAAGGACTGACATTTAAAGAGTATTATTGAGAGAGTGAGGTTCAGATGTGGAAATAATGACCAAAAGTAGCCATGGAATTTTCCATTTAGAAAGAAGGAATTTATTAGATAGTAGGTAAAATCACAGAACAAATTGGAAGGTGCTGTAAGTATGACCTGGATGTTTCTTCATGAAGAACTTTTATTTTATACGTTGGAGTATATGTAATAGGTAGCTTTCTCAGGGGTAAATGATCACATCTATTGGGCAGTTGATAGTATGTTATATGCTGCATTTAATTCATTGCTGACCAATTGTTGTATACATGAAATTGTGTTTTGAAATTTTTCTTTACAAGTATTTTTATGCTGGTGTAAAAACTTGTCATTGGAGGGTGCCTGGGTTTCTCAGTCGGTTAAGTGTCTGCCTTCGGCTCAGGTCATGATCTCAGGGTTCTGGAATTGAGCCCTGTGTTGGGTTCCCTGCTCAGTGGGGAGCCTCCTTATTCCTCTACCTTTGCACCCCCCAGCTCATGTATACGTGTGCACTCTCTTTCTCTCAAATAAATAAATAAAATTCTTTTTCTTTTCTTTCCTTTTCTTTTTTTTTTTTTTAAGATTTTATTTATTTATTTGACAGAGAGAAACACAGCCAGAGAGGGAACACAAGCAGGGGGAGTGAGAGAGGGAGAAGCAGGCTTCCCGCTGTGCAAGGAGCCTGATGTGGGACTTGATCCCAGGTCTCCGGGATCATGACCTGAGCTGAAGGCAGTCGCTTAACCAACTGAGCCACCCAGGCACCCAATAAAATTCTTAAATAAAAAGCTTGTCATTGGAGAAAGCTATATTTAACTAATTATATAAAAAATAAAAAGACATACATAGGGTTACTCAGGTAGATCTGAGAGGAGACAAGAGGTCAGTTGATTCCAATTGAGTACTTTCCTTGTTAAACGAAAGTAAACTGTATGTACATGAAACTTGGATTCCCTTGAACTATACACCAATTTAGGGGTAAAAATGTACTTATATTAATTACAGTAAATTGTGTGTGTGTGTGTGTGTGTGTGTGTGTGTGTGTGTGTGTGTGTGTTTTCCTATATTTTTTTACCACCTACTATTTCATTGCCTCTATTACCCCTTGTATCTCCTTAGGGTTGTCTCCTGTGACCTTATAAAGGTATCTTTTTAGCTGCTAGGTAAAGGCTTTTCCTAGCTTCTTCTGGTGTCCATGGCTTTCTAGTACACACAACCATTGGGCACCACCATCCAGTCCCAGTGCTGCTGTTGGATGTCCTAATGCACTACCGTGCTATATGGGACCTTCAGCGAAATGTGGGCCCTCAGCCACACCCGGCCCCCTTCCCTGCAGAGGTAGGAGGGTGTCCCTTTCCCAGATTGAGTTTTGTTTTTTCATGTGGTTACCAAACTAGTGCTGCCGTGTTTAGATGCTGTAGGTTTTAGTGAAAAGATTGTATATATATGTGTGTGTGTGTGTGTATATATATATATATATATATATATACTATACATTATATATAATGATTTAAAACCTAACTAGGATTGAGTGAATGGGTCAGTACGGATGCCTTATGATAAACACTTTGCTTTCTCTAGGTTGGTGACTTTGTTGGTCATTTATATTACCAAGTTATTTATATTCTTTGGATGCATTTTTTTCCTGATGAATTTGCTTCTTAGTCCTGAATGCAAATGCATTTCTATATTTACTCCTCCACCCTTTTTCCCAAGCCCATCAGAAAAATTAAGACATGTCAGAAGCTCAGAAATGAGCTACTTAGGAGCTGGGAGATCAGGTTGAGTGAAAAATCTTAAAAAATGAAACAAAACAAACAATAAGAAGAAGAGGAGGTAGAGGATAAATAGAAGAAAAAGGAAAGGCAAAAAAGAAAAAGGTAAAATAACAACAAACAGTAAGCCGGTCTCCCAGTCTGCTTTGGTCCCTTGCTCAGTATGCGGTCTTGCAATACTCACACTCTGATGTTTCTTTGTTTAATATTTCACATTTCCCTCCTCTTCGTATCAAAATCTGAATTTTCTTATCATACGGTATCAATTAGAACCTAGCAAAATCTTTACATTTTGCACTTTACACAGGACATACGATTTCATGGTTCAAATGAAATTAAATTTTGAGCAGTGATAAGCTTACAGGCATCGAGTACAATTATCTTTATTTTGGAGAAAATGCCAGATGTGTACCCTGATGCTTGATGAAGAAGAAGAAATTCTCTTTGTAAGTCTTTCCAATATTCTTTTTTTTTTTTTTTTTTAAGATTTTATTTATTTGACAGAGAGAAACACAACCAGAGAGGAAACACAAGCAGGGGGAGCGAGAGAGGGAGAAGCAGGCCTCCCGCTGAGCAGGGAGCCCGATGTGGGACTCCATCCCAGGTCTCTGGGATCATGACCTGAGCCGAAGGCAGTCGCTTAACCAACTGAGCCACCCAGGCGCCCTCTTTCCAATATTCTCATTGCCCCCTGCCTTCTGCCATAATATTTTTGTTAGCGGCTGGCTGCATCTTTATAATATAATTTTCTGTGGCATAAATTTCTTCCTCCCAGGCCAGTAAGTTGCTGTTTTAACACCGCAGATCATTCTCACAGATGTTTCAATGACATCAACAAAGCCTGTGAGCTGGTTAACACTGTCAGGGCCTGCCTCCATGCACTGTGGTTCCTTTCATTTCTGGAAGGTGGGGTTGTACAACCTCGCAGGCGGCGTGAGACAAGCCCCCAGTGCCAGCACCCTGGGTTGTTTCTAAGGCTAGAATAGCTTTCAATTCCTACAGAGAGGAAGTGTGTTTTATGTTCATTTGCTGATGACCAAAGCTGGTGGGAACTGCCGGGAGCCGGCCCCGGCAAGTCAGTCAGGGTTCCCTGAAGGTGGTGATGGAGTGGGCGATATGAGGAGACCGGACTCGAAGAGTGGTGTGGGGATCTCCTGAAAACTGTGTCTTCAGGGTTCTTTATTTAAAGCTGGTTAGTTACAGATCATCTCAAGGGAAGGATGTATAATAAAAGAGATTTGTAAGAGCTTACACAGACTTCTTTCAGGTTTCCAATCATAAATTCCCCAAGACATCGGTGCTGTTCAGGTGCCATAAACTTAGGACAGAGCATCCCTAATTGTGGGCGGAAACAGACCCTGGCCCACAGGGGGCAGTCATATCAATCTATCTTTAGGCAAACAGTTGATTCTGTCTATCTTATCTCAATGGAATGTTTTCTCCTCTGGCCGTGCAAGGCAAAGTGGTCACACAGACAAAAGGTGAATGAGTGGTCATGGAAACTTTAAGTAACTACATTTAAACTATTAAATATATTACATGTAAACTATTAAGTATATTGGTATTGATTGCAGCATGGCGGGAGGGGCGGATCACGCACCGTCCCCGACAGGAACGTTGGCTACAAATAGCAAAATTAAGAAGGCTATGGCAAGTTTCCAGGACATCATCAAAACCCGCTGGAAAGGAGGTTCAGTTTTAAAATGGAAATAATGAGAATTTAGAGTGATCTCTTATACCCTTTGCTGGGTTTCCGCCAGTGGTAACACTCTTGTGTGAAAATCACTCCCCCTGCTTGTGTTCCTTCTCTGGCTGTGTTTCTCTCTGTCAAATACATAAGTAAAATCTTAAAAAAAAAAAAAAAAAAGTACTGAATAGGTCTGATACCATAAAGATCTCCCATGTAATCCTTTTATTACCACTCCTATCTTCCCCCTGCTCTCATATTTTCCTTAAACAGCCACTAACCTGTTTCCTGTTGCTACATTTCACCAAGCTGTATAAATAGAATCATGCCTAGGTAACCTCTTTTTTAAAAAATATTTTATTCATTTATTTGACAGAGAGAGAGATCACAAGTAGGCAGAGAGGCAGGCAGAGAGAGAGAGGAGGAAGCAGGCTCCCTGCTGAGCAGAGAGCACGATGCGGGCCTCGATCCCAGGACCCTGAGATCATGACCTGAGCTGAAGGCAGAGGCTTTAACTCACTGAGCCACCCAGGTGCCCCTGAAGTAACCTTTTTAAAAAAGTGGACTTTATTTTTTAGAGCAGTTCTCGGTTCACAGCAAGGAGGAGCAGAAAGTACAGAGTTCCCATATCCCCCAGCTCTAAAACGTGCATGGCCTCCCCACTGTCCCCAGAATAGTACATTATATTGCAATCAATGAACATTAACGTGGCACATAGTTTTAATATTTTATATCAGGTTCACTTTTGGTGTTGTACATTTAATGGGTTTGCACAAACCTGTAATAACATATATCCACCATTACATTATCACACTAGATGGTTTCGTTGTCCTAAAAATCCTCTGTGTTCTGCATGTTTGGTCCTTCCTTCCCTCAACCCCTGCAACCATGGATCTTTTTGCTGTCTCCACAGTTCTGCCTTTTCCAGAACGTTATGTAGTTGGAACCATACATATCATGGTTGGATTTCGAAATTGGCTTTTCTCACACGTATAACTGGCGGTTCATCCAGGTTGTCATGTGTATGAATATGTTCTTTTTAGTTGCTGCAGTCTCCCGGTGGTATGGATGGACTGCAATTTGTCTATCCTTGCACCTGTGGCAGGACCTCTGGACCGGTGCCAGTTTTTGCCTATTGTGGTTAAAGGTGCTCGGTACCTTTATGTACAGGTGTGGTTTTCTTTTCTTTTTTCCTTTTTAAAGATTTTATTTATTTATTTAATTGACAGAGAGACAGTGAGAGAGGGAACACAAGCAGGGGGAGTGAGAGAGGGAGAAGCAGGCTTCCCAACCAGCAGGGAGCCTGATGCGGGGCTTGATCCCGGGTCTCCAGGATCGTGACTTGAACAGAAGACAGACGCTTAATGACTGAGCCACCCAGGTACCCCAGAGTATTTAGTTTTTTGTTTTGTTTGTTTGTTTGCTTATTTATTTATTTGGCAGAGAGAAACATAGCCAGAGAGGGAATACAAGCAGGGGGAGTGAGAGAGGGAGAAGCAGGCTTCCCGGCGAGCAGGGAGCCCGATGTGGGGCTCGATCCCGGGTCTCCGGGATCATGACCTGAGCCGAAGGCAGTTGCTTAACCAACTGAGCCACCCAGGTGCCCCCAGAGTATTTAGTTTTATAAGAAACTGACAAACTATTTTCTAGAATGGCTGTATCATTTTACGGTTTCATCAGTTGTAAATGAATGATCCAGTTTCTAAACATAGCCATGCCAGCCTTTGGTGTTGTCCCTTTTTTATTTTAGTCATTCTGGTAGGTATGTACTGATATCAGACTGTGGTCTTAATTTGTATTCCTCTGATGGCTAGTGAGGTTAAACATCTCATTTGCCATCTGTAGGTATGTCCTCTTCATATGGGCTTTCACAAAGCAAAGTTTTAGATTTTTATGAGGTCCAGTTTATCCATTTCTCTTTTTATGACTTTTTATGTCAATTCTAAAAATTCTTCCTAGCTCTAGATTCCAAAGAATTTTTCCTGTGTATTTTTCTTCGTAATAGTTTCACACTTTCAGAATTTACATTTAAGTCTGTGATCTATTTTGAGTTGATTTTTGTACACGGTGTAAGATTTAAATCAAGGTATATTTATTTATTTTTTTTGCCTATGGTTGTCCAATTTCTGCACTGTCATTTGTTGAAAGGCCATCCTTCTTTCATTGAACTGTTTTGTAGCTTGGCCAGAAGTCAATTAAATGTATTTATGTGGGTCCATTTTGTGTTCTTTACTTTGTTTGATTGATCTGTGTGGTTTTTTATTACAGTAGTCTCTTTTCATGCTATAATTTGATGACTTTATATACTTTACATGAATTCACTGTTTATTGATTACTTGATTTGAGAGAGAGAGAGAGAGAGAGCACATGCGTGTGGGATGGGGAAAGGGAAGCGAGAGAGGGAGAAAGAATCTTAAGTATATTCCTTGCTAAGTGTGGAGCCCAATATAGGCTATGATCCCACAGTCTGGAGACCATGACCTGAGCCATAACCAAGAGTCAGTTGCTCAACCGACTGAGCCACCTAAGTACCCCACTGTAATTTATTTTTAAGATCACTACTTTATGGTCATTTAGATTGTTTTTGTTTTTAATAATTAAAGTGGTGACTCCAAAAGCTGAGATAATGGAATTCGCTGAAATAGAATGGGAACTTATTTGTCAGGTACTCCTCTAGTATTATCTAGTACTGTAGTATCTAATCTGTGCGACAACCCCTAGGCACTAGGTACTGTAGATGAAGAAACTGAAGCACAGAGGAATTAATGGTTATACTGCTCTTAGGTCAGAATGCACCATGACCTTGAGGTAGGACTATTATTCACACAAAATACTTGGCAAGTTGTTATAGCCATATTTATGCCATGTAGGAGTCCAGGTAATATCGCTCATGAAATATGTCTTTTAATGCTGTGATGAAAGTTTGTGCTTACATTTTGCTGACAAGCTGACCTACTATAAAGATAAAGATGCAATTAAAAAAAAAAGATGCAATTTAAAAACAAAATGCGTCTATGAGAGTGGACAGAATTTTCTGAAAGACATCATTGAATAATATTAAAGCAATTTGTTTCCTTTTCCTTGCTACTTGGTGACCCTTACTTTGATAATAGCCACCTTATATTTTTTATTGATGTATCTACCTTATTTATATTATACTCAAAGAACAGGAAAAGAAAAAGTTTTAAAGTTTAGGTCCCTAGACACTGTGTATTGACCTACTGTTATTTCATCCTGGCTTTATTTAAGTTATACCTGCTCTATGTAGAAGTTGTTGCATTAATCCTTTTGTGAGTGAGTTTAGATTTTTTTTCATAGCAAAAAGAAAAATGATTTCTCCATGAAGCCCACCTCACTTGGGTTTTGAATGAAAACATTTTGAAGCTCTTCAAATTATTCAATGGAAAGCCCTTGATATTATGAAAGTTAAAAAAAATGACTATTTTAGTGATTTTTAAAAAGATTTTATTGATTTACTTGAGAGAGAGAGTGAGAGCACAAGCAGGGGGAGATGCAGAGGGAGAAGGAAAAGAAGACTCCTTGCTAAGCAAGGAGCCCAGTGCAGGGCTCGATCCCAAGACAATCATGACCTGAGACTAAGGCAGACGCTTTACTGACTGAGCCACCCAGGCACCACTAGTAATTGTTTTGTTATAGAAGTTATTTTTTTCTATTGTTACTGTAGTATTCTCATCTACTTCCATGGTGGTATTGACATTTGGCATTTTTCTGTTATTACATATTCATAGTTGTGATGAGCTAGATAGTGGCTCGGTCAAAGATACCTGTGTCCTAATCCCCAGAACCTGTGACTATTACGTTCTATGGCAAAAGGGATCCAGAGATAAGAAGATCATCCTGCTTTATCTGGGCAGGCCCTAAATATAATCACAAGAGATCTTATAAAAGGAAGATGATGTTTTGTGAAGGGAGTCTTGTGAAGATGATGGCAGCAAGAGATTGAAGTGAGGTATGGAAGTAGTCCAGAGCCAACGAATGCAGATAGCCTCTAGAACCTAGGGAAAAAACAGAAAATGATTCACCTCAGAGCCTCTAGAAGGGAACAGTGCTGTCAACAGCTTAACTTTATTTTTTATTTTTTTTAAAAAATAGTTTATTTATTTATTTGGCAGAGAGAAACACAGCCAGAGAGGGAACACAAGCAGGGGGAGTGAGAGAGGGAGAAGCAGGCTTCCTGCCGAGCAGGGAGCCGGATGTGGGGCTCGATGGACTCTGGGATGATGACCTGAGCCTAAGGCAGATGCTTAATGACTGAGCCACCCAGGCGCCCCTACAGCTTAACTTTAGCCCAGTGAAATTGACTTCAGACTTCCAGTCTCCAAAACTGTAAGAGAAAAAATTCACATTGTTCTAAGCTACTGACTTTGGGGTTGCAGCAATTATAGGCAACTAACAGCAGTAGTCATACACACAGGTGTAGTTAGGGGATATTGCAAGCATAGTCCGATTTCTAACATGCTGACGCCAGAAATCCCTGAAATTTTGTTTAAGGTGGTTGACGGCATAATTATTTTTTGTCTGATACAAATGTCTTTAGAAAGGTGGCCAGCACTGCCTTTGAGGCTAGGGAAACCGGGGAGAGGAGAGCCTATGGGATGGCATCCAAGGAAAAAGTTTGCCTGGCAGGGATCAGGGCAAGCCAGGAAGGAAAGTGCAAGATATGGTTCAAGGAAAGAGCTCTTATTTGAGAAGTCGAAGTTTTTAGGAAGTAGAAAGCTAAGGGTGAAGATGGAGTGGCAGAGGGTCAGTGTGTGTGGGGGAGGTAGGGGTAGGAGCTGAGCTAGGCAAAGCTATAAAAGTTGCTATCAGTTAAAGACTCGCCAGGATGATCAACTTGAAATGGCTCAAAGTTACTTTCACTTTGGCTGCCTAGTAAACAACTGTGTAAATTATGTCCATCAGAAACGTACGTAAGTGAATGTATGCAGTTATCAGATGTCTCCTTTGTTCCTTAAGGAGCCCCTGGGCGGATCCCGTCATCTGTGCTGCCTAGGAGTTTAAGAACACTAGTTCAGAGGAGACTAGAAACCTCAAGCCCTTCTCTGCTGCTGAAGCAATTATCCTTCGGGTGGGGACACAGCATGCTAGTGGCAATAAAGGCATCCCTACCTGTGTCTCAGTCACATATCTCTATGTTCTATCTTTTGTTGTGTTTTGGGCACACAGCAGGCATAGGGGATCATGGGAAATGAAATTGCCTCGGCCCGCGAGGCAATCAACGGGGTCCGCCGAGATACCTGTAACGGATGAGGGGGATGGGACAGGAGGTGCGAAAGAATGACAGCAAGACAGGGATTCTGATCAAGCTGCAAAGTTTATTAAAACACGAAGGGGTTATATAGGCAAGGGATAGGGGAAGTGCGCCCGATAGGTTGCTTTCAGGCGTGCTCTTGTACATGATTGGTGGGGCCAGGCATGATAGGCGCGTGATCAGGCTACTGATTGGTGTGCTCCTTTACGTGCGCCGTTGGGCTCCCTGAGGCTCTGTGGTAACCGCATCCTGTTATGTAGGTGCAAGGGTCAGGCCTGATTGTGTCGGCCTTCTTGAGCCATACCTCGGTCCCCAACATGAAATGAGGGACATATTTGAGGAAGCGATGAGTATCTGAAAAGGAGGGTCAGCGGTACATCAGACATCCCTTACACTGAGGCCACAATAATAAGAAAACTCCCCAGGATTTAGGGCAAGCAGAAAACAGAGAACCTAAGTAAGTGATCCCTGCGATTATAACCACAAAGACTAATCTAAAAGAGCCTAAATTAATCTTTTTTTATTCTTTTTTTTAAAAAAATATTTTATTTATTTACTTATTTGAGAGAGAAAGAGACAGAGGGAGAGCACAAAGGGAGTGTGAGAGGGAGAAGCAGACTCCCTGCTGAGCAAGAAGCCTGATATGGCACTGGATCCCAGGACCCTGAGATCCTGACCTGAACCAATGCAGATGCTTAACCAACTGAGCCACTCAGAGGACTGAGCCTGAATTAATAGTAAAGAAAAGACTGAGATACTGTAAATGGACGAATGAGAGTTTTTGTTTTGTTTTGTTACTATACAGGAATGGGGCCTCAAAACAGAATGCAGTTAGTTATAAAAGTCAATTTACATTAAAATATTTTTTTGTACATTTGAGTAGGAGGGTACAAATCTTGATCTGTGTCACCCAAGATTAATCTTTTTTTAGAGCGAGCGAGCGAGAGAGCAAGCAAGCAGGGGGGAAGGGCACAGGGAGACGGAGAGAGAGAACAATTAGTAGGCTCCAGGCCCAGTACAAAGCCTGTCTGAGGTGGAGCTTGATTTCACAACACTGAGATCATGACCTGAGCTGAAATTAAGAATCAGACACCTAACTCACTGAGCCACCCAAGTGCGTCCCCCCCCTTTTTTTTTTTAAAGATTTTATTTATTTATTTGACAGAGGGAAATACAGCAAGAGAGAGAACACAAGCAGAGGGAGTGAGAGAGGGAGAAGCAGGCTTCCCGCAGAGCAGAGACCTTGATGTGGGGTTCAATCCTGGGACTCCGGGATCATGACCTGAGCCGAAGGCAGACACTTAATGACTGAGCCACTCAGGGACCTCCCACTTTTTTTTAAAGTAAGCTTTATACCCATAACCCAATATGGGGTTTTAACTCATGAATCTGAGATCCAAGAGTCACATGTGCTAACTAGGTGCTCTCCCAAGGTTAGTCTTTTATTTATTTATTTTAAAATATTTATTTATTTATTTATTTATTTATTTATTTATTTATTTATTTATTTATCTATTTATTTATTTATTTATTTGACCTAGTTTACATTTCTGTTGTTCTAAATGTTTTTCATTCACTTATTTTTTTGAATTGCTAATAATTTATTCTTTGTTTCAGGGGTACAGGTCTGTGATTCATCAGTCTTAAAAATTCATAGCACTCCCCATAGCACATACGCTCCTCAGTTTCTATCACACAACCACCCCACCCTTCCTACCCCTCCCCTCCAGCAACCCTCAGTTTGTTTCCTGAGACAAAGAATCTCTTGTCGTTTGTCTCCTTTTCTGGTTTCGTCGTTTCATTTTTTCCTCTTTTCCCCTCTGATCCTCTGCCTTGTTTCTTAAATTCCACTTATCAGTGAGATTATATGATAATTGTCTTTCTCTGATTGACTTATTTTACTTAGCGTTATACCCTCTAGTTCCATACATGTCGTTGCAAATGGCAAGATTTCATTTTTCTGATGGCCGAGAAGTATTCCATTGTATATATATACCACATCTTCTTTATCCATTCTTCTGTCAATGGACATCTAGGCTCTTTCCATAGTTTGGCTATTGTGAACATTGCTACTATAAAAATTCAGGTACAAGTGCCCCTTGGATCTCTATATTTGTATCTTTGGGATAAATACTCAGTAGTGCAATTGCTGGGTCATAGCCTAGCTCTATTTTCAGCTTTTTGAGGAAGCTCCATACTGTTTCCCAGAGTGGCTGCACCAGTTTGCATTCCTATCAACAGGAGGGTTCCCCTTTCTCTGCATCCTTGCCACCAATGTTAGTTTTTTAATTTGTGTTTTTAAATCTACTCTCTATCTGCTCTAGGACTCTGTGCTTTATTCTGTTTTCTTACCAACAAACTCTTCCTGAGTACTTCTCAGTTATCTCAGACTGGTCATCATCGACTTTATATTTGCCAAACTTAGTAACCTATCTACAGTCATTATTCTGTACGAATTCTGTGTTGATCCTGGGACAACCTGTCCTCAGATTCCTCCTCTGGCATATGCTGCTCTGGATTGTACACTGATGTCCGAGTCCTGTAGGCTGTATTTCCTGGTCTTCTGGACTTGCTCATGATTGAGTTGAGACAGAAAGAGGCAACAGTGAAGAACAGAAGGGGACCTCTCTGCTAACTCTAACATCTGCGTCATCTGTGGGTTTTCTTTGGTTATTATTCGCTTATTCTCTTGTAGACACATTTCTAAGGTCTAAGGCCATTTCAAAGGTCCATGAGTTTTGATTGTTGCGGTGTGTTACAATAAACCATTCACTGCCTTTCCTATCCCCAGCCTCAATCATATATAACTTACTTTCTTTCTTTCTTTCTTTCTTTCTTTCTTTCTTTCTTTCTTTCTTTCTTTCTTTCAAGATTTTATTTATTTATTTGACAAAGAGAAACCCAGCGAGAGAGGGAACACAACACAAGCTGGGGGAGTGAGAGAGGGAGAAGGAGGCTTCCGCTGAGCAGGGAGCCGATGCGATTCTCCATCCCGGGATTTCGGGATCATGACCTGAGCTGAAGGCAGATGCTTAATGACTGAGCCACCCAGGCACCTCCATATATAAGTTTCTTAATGATTGAATAGCATTTGACTTACAGAGAACTGACTTTAAATGTTTATTGGCTCAATGGACAGGTCTAAGTATGAGGTGAGGTAAGAGAGTACCCCCTCCTGCAGGAATGATCATCATCAGCTTTTTGCCAAGAGTCTGATACTCTGCATCACTCTCTGTGTTACCCATCCAAGTGTGTCTTATGCCCAGGTGTTTTCACACAGAAAAAGATAAAAAAAAGGTAGAGGATAAGATCCTCTATCAATATACCTCCTGACTCACTGGAAAGTAACAAGACTGGGTTGAAAATTAAAGTAGATCCAAACATAGTGTGGAAAGTGTAGAAGCAAGGCTTCTCAAAATTTTCCTCCTCAGTAGCCATCAGGGCAGAAGAAGGTGAGTCTGTATGTCTGGACCTGAGACCCGCAATAGTGGTGTGGATTAGGAAACCAACCTGCCACAAAGGGAGAGTTTATCTTTAGACTTAATTTAAATGTAAATTTAACCCTACAGGTGTGCTTCTTTTACAATAGAAAAGTCTTCTGTCTTTAATCAAGATGGCTTTCTCAAAGCAAGGCCCGGTTTACTGAGACTTTGTGCACCCAGGGGTGCACCGCTCCCTAGCAGGGGCCCGATGTTCTCCATGCTTCTTATTGAGAAGTACAGCACTAGCGTACTGATAGACAACTTCCTGGCAGCAGTGTTTTTCTTTTTCTTTTTTTTTTTTTTAAGATTATTTATTTATTTGAGAGAGAGAGAGAGCATGAGAGGGGAGAGGTCAGAGGGAGAAACAGACCCCCCCCAAACCCCTGTCGAGTAGAGAGCCCCATCTGGGACTGGATCCCAGGACTCCAGGATCATGACCTGAGTCCAAGGCAGTTGCTTAACTAACTGAGCCACCCAGGCGCCCAGCAGATCTTTTTCTAACAGTGAATTTTGGTGGAGGAAGAGAGCTGGAGGCCATCAGGAGTCTGTAGTAGGGGCAGGAGAGAAGAGTTTGTCATGGGGATGGGACAGATGAATGGAAGTCTAGGGTGGGAATCTCTCTGGATTTTTCCTTTGCCTAGTCCTGGATGTATGAGAATTCATATAAATGAATTATTTGACTCATATAAATCCGTAAATTTCTGTAATTGCTGTTTGGTCATCGGTCAGTAGCTGGCTGACTTCTAGGAAAATATCTTGGAGCTCTTGTTGTTGGTTACACTCCCTCCTGACACCATGCTCCTGAAAAGGATTACGTGTTACAGCTTGGACAGGGGTGCAGGAGGGGTTGGGATGGCACCTCTATCTTTTTGAAATGCGGGTGTATTTCTCACAGTGGTTAATGTGAGCCACAACTATTCCTTTTAATAATTCTCAATGGCTCCACTTCCTGTTATGAAACTGCCAGTATGAGATCTTATTTGCTAGATGACCCGTGTGTCCTGCTCCAAAACACAGCTGCAGATCTAAATGTAGCTTTGCCATCTGCTTCAACATCATTACCATGGTCCCAGAACACAAGTCACACATATCTGCTTCTTTTAGAAAGGTTGACATTTCTTGCTGTGCACTTCACCTTTGCTCTTACCAGATATGTGCAATTTCATCTGGGATAGAGATGCTGAGATGGAGGAAAATAGAAACCTTGAATATGTTGTAAATCTGATATGCAAATTTTATCACAGTTGCATTATTTGCTAAAGTTCATTTTGAGGCACTCTGGGATGTGATTAATTTTAAGGGCAATACAGGATGTTGTCTACTGAATTTAGAGGCCCTGTGGGATGAATGAACCTGCCTATTTCCTTATTGCTGAGGGACCGTTTAATATAAAATGGAATCATAATAGTTAGAGTAGAACATTATAGAATCTTATTTTTACTGGGGGCATCAACTGTGCTAGGAACTAAGCTATAGGATAAATGGGCCTATTTCAGCATAGGTCAAGCTAATAAAATACATTAAATTCCATCTATTTATACCTCTCTGTGCATCCCGAGAGTGTCTTGTACCTTTGGAGAAAAGGTTCTATCCTATCTATCCATCTATCTATCTACCTAATTATCTAGCATCATAACAATAAATCATCTATCATCTATCTCTCTTTTCAAAGGATTCTAGATTTCCCCAGTCATCATATACGACATCCTTATCAAAATTTATATTCTAAAGAGTTTGCAACAATCATTTAGCAACTGGTCTTCTGTTACTTTAAAACTGATATTTAGATTCTGTATTATTCCACAGCTAGTATCTTTTTTTCCTAACTGAATTGGAAACCTTCAGAGAACAGGGACTCTAATTTAATTTTCGTATCACCCAAAGGTCCTAAGGTAGTTCTCAATGAATATTTTATTGATTTTCAATTATATAGGAACATTTTTTTTAACCAATAAAAGAAAATGGAGTTTCAAAATATTTAGCAGTTAGTTACTCAAGGAACCGGCTGTATGCAGTCAGAGTATATCTTTTACCTAGGTAAGAAACTACCCAGGCTAATGCATTTCATGACTGTTTTCGAGAATTTAGTTTTTAAGGCACTGTGTGTGGTGACTAGGAGAGTGGGTAAGTTTTTTTGGTCTTAGTTTATAAAATGATTGTATTTTTCTCCTGGGCACACAGGAAGACATATATTTCCCAGTACCCCTTTGTGTCTAGGAGGACTGTTGCTGTGCTCTTGTAATGGAAGGTGAGTGGATGTGATATTTGCCACTTCTCAGCCCCAGAAAGCCCCTGTGCAATCTTCCTCACGCTTTCCCCCTAACCACACAGCAGTAATGGAAGGCTTTTGCTATGGCACAGCACGCAATGGAAATATCCCAAGTCCTGAGTGGAGCACTTGGAAGAGTTGCCTGGAAGATCTCCTGGCCAGGATCTTCAGCTCTGGGTTTTATGTGTGCAGGGATATTGTATTATTGAATAAAGCTGCTGAGACACTGCAGCGGTCTGTCACAAGTTAAAGTTGAGCAATACAGGTAGAAAAATCGGTAATAAGGATGGAAGGATTAAGCGCTTCAATTAGAGGAGAGCAAATGAGAGGAGAGAGGTGGGGGAGTCGCAGCTGGGGGCGTGGTCTTTGGGCCCCGTGGAGTGATGCGCAGAAGTAAGTGCTGGTGGTGGTGGTAATGGTTCTAGGAACTTGAAGAGCAGAGATGTCAAAGATTTAGCTAAAATATTTTTAGAATGCAGTACTTGAGGGGCGCCTCAGGCAGTTGGGAGTCTGCTTTTGCCTTGGGTCTGATCCCGGGTTCTGGGGTCAGCCCCCATGTTGGGCTCCCTTCTTGGCGGGGAGTCTGCTTCTCTCTCTGCCCCTCCCGAGCTTGCAGTCCCCATCTCTCTCTTGCTTGCTCGCTCACTCTCTGTCTCATAAGCAAACAAACAAACAAATAAAGTAATACTTGACACATATAAAAGAATATATAGTGATGTTTAATCTTGAAACACAGTAGTAAAATGAAAAACTAAGTAAAACTTAAGAACACACCACTCGGCTAGGAGTCAGAACATTATTGTTGAAGCTGCAACTTTATGGATAAATTTTAGAGACACAATGAAAAAAAGTAAGACTCAGGAGATTATAGGTGATAACATTTTCTTATAAAGCTAAAAAAAAAAAACATACTAAAAGAGTAAGGTATATAAGGATACATAATGGACCTAATTTTTAAGTGACTATGCTGTGCTCTTTTGTCCTAAACCCTTGGTAAAACCGTTCTGAATTTTGTTGGTATAATAGGAGGATAAGGTCTGAAATTTAATGATAGAAGAGAGATATATAAACATCTGATTATAGTCTCACTTCTCAAAGTGTGTTCTGTCAACCAGAAGCCTTGGCATAACTTTGGATCTTATTAGTAATGCAGAATCTCAGCCCTAGTAAGACCTACTGAATCAGAGTCTGCATTTTAACAATGTCCTCGGTGATGTGTATGCACATTAGCCTGAGAAGCACTGGACTATATAGCACATCGTACAGCCCATTCTCCAGAACCCCTTCTCCTGAGTTGGCTCCATAGACTCTTCATCAGAGAGTTCCATGGGGGACAAGAGAACATGTCAGGAAACTAATGTCTATTGAGCACTCACTTTGAAATACAGACATATCTAGGGTTACCCTTCTTTTGTATTCCCCCACTC
Organism: Spilogale gracilis; assembly: GCA_004023965.1. NCBI lineage: Eukaryota > Metazoa > Chordata > Mammalia > Carnivora > Mephitidae > Spilogale > Spilogale gracilis. The sequence continues at coordinate 42,863 of PITA01003628.1, forward strand.
CCTAATTCTCGCTTATAGTCAGGCTTATGGTAGCAGGAGTCAGTGACTCATATAAATCCCTAAGTCACTATAATGGCTGTTATATGAGCACACTGACTTCTAAGGAAATACCAGAGTGCTCGTTGTTGGTTATACGCCTACCTAATGCCATGTTCCAGAAAGAGGATCCTGTGTTACAACTTAGGCTAGGGCGCAGGAGTGATTGGGATGAGCACTGCTGTGTTCTCTTCTCAGATGGCACCTCTGTCTCTTTGAAATGCTGGGTTTAGAGGTGCCTGAGTGGCTCAGTCATTGGGCAGCTGCCTTTGGCTCAGGTCATGATCCCGGGGTCCTGGGATCGAACCTCGCATCAGGCTCCTTGCTTCTCCCTCTCCCTCTCCCTGCTTCTCTGCCTACTTGTGCTTTCTCTCTATCTCTCCCTCAAATAAATAAAAATCTTTAAAAAAATAAAAAAAATGAGGGGCTCCTGGGTGGCTCAGTTGGTTGAGCGACTGCCTTCGGCTCGGGTCATGATCCCGGAGACCCGGGATCGAGCCCCACATCGGGCTCCCTGCTCGGCGGGAAGCCTGCTTCTCCCTCTCTCACTCCCCTTGCTTATGTTCCCTCTCTGGTTGTGTTTCTCTCTGTCAAATAAAAATTAAAAAAATTAAAAAAATAAATTAAAAAATGAAATGCTGGGTTTATTTTGCACACTAATAAGCAAACTTGCTGGCTGCTAATGCGTGCCAGAAAGCATTAATTTGATCCAGTTTTTACCAAGTCCTGATGGATCCTGTCAGGAACCCGGCTAAAAGATGAGGTTAGACATTTCCTTAACTAGAGTTAAAAAAAAGGACCATCTCTTTAGTTCTGTAAAGTGAGTTGACATGTGGCATTAAATTCATTGCTGTTATCTGTCATTGGCTTTTCTGAGAAGAATAATGAATGCTAAATTTCACTAGAAATATGGCTTAATCTTAATATCACAAATGTATTGGTAGACCAGAAGGAATGTAATTGTTTTATCAGAATGACTTTGGTTTGTTGAGGTATAATTAATGGAAGAGATAGCTTATGCCATCAGACTTTTCCATTTATGTTTTAAAAATCTAACAAAAACCTAACAATGAAATATGCCAAAAATAAATCATACTTCAGAATATAAAAGAGGTTAAAGAATAACTGAGGGGACTTCTTATTAAGCATAGTGGATGGCATATATGCGTTCTCTACCACTGATCTTGAAATTCCCCTAAAAATAACAATGTAGAGATTAAAAAAAAAAAGCCATACATCTCAAGGACAGAAAGATAGATTGGCGGTGGGTGGGGTGTGTGTAGAATAATACAACATAATTTCCCTGGAAGGGAAAAACAGATTCTTCTGGCAATCTAGGGCTACATCATTAACTATCTCTTAAGTTAAAAGGTTAAAACAAAATTTTATCAAACTCTACAATTTTTATGGTCAAAACCTTTCACAGGGGTCAGTTGGGCAATTTTTCCATTTCCCGTGGCATTGACTGTGATCCCTGAAGGCTATTTATCTGGCAGTTGGGCTGATACAGAGTTTCAAGGATGGCTTTACTCATGCACCTGAGTAGGGACTTGGAGTCTGTTTCTTTCTTCATGTAGTTTCAGTCAGGGTCTTACCATGTTGCCTGTCCTGCAGGGAGTTTGAGTTGTTTACCCTGGAGCTTAGGGCACCTACAGTGAATGTCCAAGAGATGGGATGTGGAGGCTGCACTCAGTTAGGGCCTGGGTCTGACAACTGACATAGCTCCATTTCTGCCATATTTTATTAGGCAAAGTAATGGTATCAATAGGACAAATGGGCCAAAAAATTTATGGCCATCTTTATTACCTATCTATATGAATAATAACAGACTTAGAGTGAGGAACTTGAAATTCAGGCGAGCAGAGAGGGAAACACAGAGGTGAGCTGAGCCTGCCTCAGAGCCCTGGAGAATTAGGCTTAGCAACTGCAGGTACTTCTGAAAGGAGAGAGGTGGCACAAGTAGGGTCAAAAAATAAGGATTGGTTGAAAGTCTGGATAAAAGCAGTTGGGTCTTCTCATCCATTTCCACTTTACTGAGCTCCTTTTCCATGCTGATAGACGACTAGAGATTTAATTTCTAGAGAGGTTAAAGCAAGCAGACTTTGGACTTGAACACAAGTGAAAGCAGGAGAAACACAGAAAAAACAAGGATATTAAATTAAAATCTACATTTTGTGCCATGAAATCCCTTCCACTCATTTCCTAAGTGAGCTCTCAGATGACACCATCAGTTCCACATCATTGCAGAAGTCAAGAAGTCTTATGTACACATACAGCATCTACTCAGTTTTTTTGATTCTTAAAATCAGCAATCATGTTGATAGACATCTGCGGCAGCTTCTTTTGGAAGCTAAACCAAAGCTGTAGAAATAAAGGACATAGGGTAGATGAAAAGTCAAATAATGAAAGCCGGAATTAATATCCCTAAGTAGATGAGAAAAGGTATTTTACAAATGAAACAAAGAAGGCCATCAAATAAAGTAGAATTCTTAGAAATAAAAGCTATTGGATCACATTGACTAAGCAAAGTAGAATACTTGGAAATGAAAACTATGGGACCAGAAATTAAACATTTACTAGTATCTTTGAAAGATTTATTTGAGGAAACTTGATGAGTAAAACAACCAAAAAAGCTGAGAAATTACAAGAAAATTAGAAAGTAAGTTTTAGAGTTCCCTGACCAAGGAAATAGAATAAACAGAGAGAACAAAGAACACAGAGGGGAATAAAAATGGGGAAGAATTATCAGGAGAACATAACATATCTGAAGATTTTATGGATGGACAGACTGAGAGGGAGTACTGAGGGATAAGAAAAGGATCTACACAGTGGTACATCATCATGAAATTCCAGAAAATCGACAAAGAGAAAACTCCCAAAAATCTCTGAGGAAGAAGAAAATTGACCAGGGTCCCAAATGAACCCATTTTCTCATGATCAACCCTGAATACCAGAAGATAATGGAGTGACATATTCAAAATTCTGATCAAAATGATTTCCAATCTGGAATTCTGTGCTCAGCTATGTTATCAATCAAGTGGGGGAAGAAAAAGGCATAATGCTTTTAGCTGGTTAAAATGTGATAGAATGTATTCAAGATAAAAAAAAGTGGTGAGTGATCCTTTCTGTTTGCTATGCATTCAATTTTCAGACTCTAATGTTCCCAAGGGCTATGATTTTAATTTTAATTTGTCCTGCACAGCATTTGTATAAGGTAAGCATTTATAAATGGTATTTATGAATAAATGGACTCTGCTCTGCTTTAAATAATGATTATTAGGAGTGCTGAATATGATAGCATTGCTTTGACATACGAAAGTAACTTATTTTCTTACTTGTCATTTCTTGATACTATACCTATTATAATTATTATTTGCCCTTGACAGTTTCCTATGATTTGTCTCTATTTAGAAAAAAAAAGATATTTTGTCTTCTTATTCTCTTATTTGGTCCAGTAGTTTAAAGAATTTTGTTGCTTGAATGTTTAAGAAGACAAAATGTTAACATTTTTTTAAATGATTTTTTTTTAATTTACTTGAGAGAGAAAGGGAGAGAGGATGAGAGGGGGAGGGTCAGAGGGAGAAGTAGACTCTATGCTGAGTGGGGAGCCTGATGTGGGACTCCATCCTGGGACTCCAGAATCATCACCAGAGCTGAAGACAGTTACTTATCTGACTGAGCCACCCAGGCAGCCCTCACATTTGTTATAACAAAAAACTTTTGGAGCCATTTATGCTGTGTTGACCTGTAACATGAGGTAGTGATACATTAAAGACAAAATTTGAATTTCCATTGTAATTACTATCTGGAACAGTAATCAGGTGCTTAATTACTCCCAGCATCACTGTTGGTAATAAAGTGTTTACTGCCACAGGTCAATAGGAGCTGTAGTGAATAAGGGAACAAGGGGATTAGTTTATACAGTAGAGGGAGATGGCTCTGGAGCCTAGGAATGGTGGCTCCAGGAGAACTCAGAGATCTGTATGAGGACTTGGAAATCAGAAGAGATTGTCAGAATTGTCAAAAACAGTGGAGATCAAGAGGGACAGGAAGGAGAAAATCAGCTCAAATCAGATGTAGAATAGAAGTATTCAGGGTCTTGAGAGAGTATAGACTTCAGAATGATAGAAGAAAAACTGACCTCAGGAGGCTCAGCAGAAAAATTAAAAATTGATATAGTAACTAAAGAATATAGGAATAGAATATACTGATGAACACACACCTATTTGTTTTTATTCTGCATATAGGTAACTGTAATTTCTTCTGCTTAGAGCAGAGCTTTTTATTTTTATTTTTTATTTTTTTTTTGCTTTTAGGAAAACTGACTTGAGAATGTAGGATATTTGATTTCCCATCAAAATAACTATAGGGAATATAGTAAGAATTTCATACCAGTAGCAGAGTCTAAAAGAGAGCCTTCTGTAATCTCACACATCCCAATTAACACACAGTCTTATGATGGGGGCATTTTATCACTTACACTCCCAAGGCAATGCCAAGGCTGATTGCTACCCCAGTGTTCACCTTTGAGCTGACCATTGACAAATGCATGGGACTAAGACATGTGGGATGGTGAAGAATGAATGCCTTTGTGGTAGAGGTACCAGTCATCCCTTCCCTACACATGTGTTTTCCTTAAGGAATCTGCTTTCCTCTAGTTCCCGGAAGGGGTACTCTTATGTATGACATTACTTCATGCTCCACACTATGGCCGACTGGATCATAGATGGATATCTGAGCCAACTCAAGTCTGGAATTTGGAGATGGAGTATTGAGAGCTGGATTCAAACAAACAGTGGTAGGCACTGGACCCAGGAGTTCATGCAGACTTGTTGGCCACAAGCAGCCATAGAGAGAGAAGGAATAGAAGACAGAGGTAGATTTAGCTAATGCTTCTTTGACTACTGCAGGATAGAGAGTATGATAGCAACTGGATTTTTGAGTCCCATTCTTATTCATGAGTGTCCTGATTCTACTTAGATACTTTGAGGATGTACACTTGAAATACCCTCCATTTTTTATAAGTCAGATGGGATTCTGCCCTTTTGATAGTCAATTTACATTCATTATTCTCTTCAGTTTTTCTAACCCAACAATAAAGTTGACCCATTGAAGACCAGTTAAGATAATACATGGTTAGAGAATGTGTAGTCTACTGCAATCACATGATTTTATAACTACTTTGATTTTATCTTTCTCCTTTAGAACACTGTAAAGTCCTTGATTTTTATTTTTTTTATTTTTTTTTAAAGACTTTATTTATTTGACAGAGAGAAACACAGCTACAGAGGGAACACAAGCAGGGGGAGTGAGAGCCACCCAGGCGCCCCAAAGTCCTTGATTTTTAAACAGGGAATATACTCCAGTTTGTTGTATGTAATACTTGGCCATGGCTTTTTGAATTGGGTATTGCCTGAGCTGTAGCAAACTTGACTCACAAAAAGGGCACCTGGGTAGTACAGTCAGGTAAGCCCCCAACTCTTGGTTTTGGCTCAGGTTCACCTCATGGTCATGATCTCAGGATCGTGATCTCAGGGTCCTGAGATCAAGTGAGATCAAGTCCCATGCTGAACGTGGAGCCTACTTCAGAGTCTGGCTTTTCTCCCTGCTCTCTCTCAAATAAAGCACATAAATCTCAAACAAAACAAAACTTGACTTGACTTATGAGAAACATGTTTGGCTTAATGTTTTTTGTTTTTGTTTTGTTTTTTTTTTAATTTGACAGAGAGAAACACAGTGAGAGAGGGAACACAAGCAGGGGGAGTGAGAGAGGGAGAAGCAGGCTTCCCGAAGAGCAGGGAACCCGATGTGGGGCTCGATCCCAGGTCTCCGGGATCATGACCTGAGCCGAAGGCAGTTGCCTAACCAACTGAGCCACCCAGGCGCCACGTGGCTTAATGTTCTAAGAGAATATTAATTCCTAGCACTAACTATTGACATAAGCTTTCAATAAATTTCCTTTAGAGTTCTGTGTATATGAAAAACACAGTGCATGTATATTACGATGTATCTTCCCAAACTGCTGATTTTGCATTAAGCATATCAGGTCCTTTTTGACTCATGGAGGAGTCAGTTCTAGAGTCATCAGCCTGCCTCTCAACAACAGGAATGAAGAGGGCAACCTGGCAGCATGTGGCCATTCTGATTCCCAAATAGCCATTCTGATTCCAAATGGTGTGTAGGGCAGATAGGGGACCTCTCTACCTTTAAAAATATTTTGATGAGCATATATCACTGTAAATTTAATTATTTGGCAATTGTTGAGTAAAATCATCTTTAGAAAATAAACTATTTTTAGGGATGTTTTCCCACTTCCAAATAACATAACACAATAAAAAATGAAACCCTGAAATAATAAAAAAATTTGCCTACACAGTAACACAATTGTAATATTTAATTAAGCTGCCTATTTATTGACTTTCCCAAGAGACTTCTTTCTTGCTTTTCCTGTGATACGTTGTAACATTAAAATAATGGGATTTTATTATTTCTTATTTTCTGCATGCATTGTTTTGATAATTGGGAACAGTTAGAAAATCCAGCTATTGAAATGACTGACCTTTACATTTGGAAAACTAATTTTTTCAACATAAATACAGGAACTCTCATTACATCACTTAAAATACACAGAATTAATGATCAGTTTAACTTTTTATTAAAGGAAATTATTTGCTTAATCAAAATATGTATAACATATCTCTTTTTTTTTTAAGATTTATTTATTTATGAGAGAAAGAGAACAGAGAGAGCAGGGGGAGGGACAGAGGCAGAGAGATACTCCTCAAGCGGACTTCCCCATGAGTGGCAAGAGACCTGGGTGGGACTCCTTCCAGAATCCGGAGATCACCACCTGAGCGAAAGCCAAGAGCCCAGGCGCCCCCTTCTGTCTGTTTTTTCAGTAACTTATTCTATTTTCTATTTTGCTGCCTCCTCCTCAAATTTAACAAGGTTTTGATATTTATTTTACATTTCAGAATTTAAAGATTTCAGATATAAACAGTAATTAATGTCTGGGAAATGTGCAGCAAATGTGTCATAACAGATATGGGCTGGAGAGAGTACATCATTTATTGACCATCCAGCCCAGTTTCTGCCCAGAATTCCTTTTTTTTTTTTTTTTTAATATTTTATTTATTTATTTGTCAGAGAGATAGAGCAAGCAGGGGGAGCAGCAGGCATTGGGAGAAGCATACACTTGCCCAATGTAGGGCTCAACCCCAGGACCTTGAGATCATGACTCGAGCCCAAGACAGATGCCTAATTGACTGAGCCATCCCCCTTCCCAGAATTCCTATTGGAGAAAAGCCGCCTTGTGCTTTAGGAAGTCTGATTCTTTTTTAGTTGTTGTTTTTGTTGTTGGTAGTGTGTATAATGGTAAATTACATCAATATGTACTTTTAGAAAGCAGTAGTGCCCTGGAACCTGTTCCTAAGTATTTCCTTATTTCTGTTTCAGCTTTCAGCTGTGAACTCTTCACATGACATGACTGTAAAGAGATCACTTAAAAATATATACACTTGTGTATTTATATAATATTAAACACAAAATATATACACTTATATGTACATATAATATACATATAAACACACAAGCTTACTACTTCACATAAATAAGGTCATACTATAGATGCAGTTTTTTTCCCTTTGTTATTTATTTGCTTCTCCCTCCCTCCTTGTCTCTACCTAATACTGTACAGTTCTCACAGCCCCAAAGTATCTATCTGCTTGTCTTCTCCCTCATTTTTCTTTGGTGCACTATTATAATTATAAAGACCTATAAAACATGTGTTGTATGTATTTAAATATAAAGTTATAGAAGGATACTTTGTCATTGATTGTTTGGCAAAACAGACCACATGATGCTTAGTCTTGTGCATTTCACTATTTAAAAGGATGGTTTTAGCAATTTGTTTCAAATGCTTCTCCAAATGCAGATTCCTACTCTTGCCATAAAAAAAAAAAAGAATCCATTAAAACACTCCTGTGACAATAGTGTCATATAAGCCAAGAGAGAGGGCTGAAGAATTCTATCACTCTTTTGAATAGACCCTGGTCAGTAGTTGAGGTAAGAAGAAGAATGTAAGATTTAGTAATGTGATTAGTATTGACTTTCATACCAACTGCAGGGGAAATGAGCCTTGAGAATTATATTTGTCAGTGTTTTGCAATAGTGAGAACATTGGTTTGGGAGTAAATGGCCCAGATTTTATTTATTTATTTATTATTTTATTTTATTCTATCTTATTTTATTTTATTTTTTTAATGGCCCAGATTTTAATTCATATTCTGGACTGACATGCTGCGAGCCTTTGGCAATTCAATGTACTCTCTCTGAGGTACCCTCACTTCTGGATAGAGGAAGACTTGGGTTCAAGTTTATTGCTAGGATTGTGGTCTTATAAAGATCTTAAGTTATTAAGTTCCCTAATCTGTCAGCTAGAGACAGATAATAATAATATTTGTTGCATCAACACCATAGGTTGTTGTTTTGAATTCTAGGAGATAAAATATGAAGGCATTCCTTAGATTGTAATGTGATTTCCAAGTGATAGTTGCCCTTATTTGTTGTTGTTGTTGTTTTTTATGTATCATTTAAAGGCTATAGCAGACATATTTCAATGATAGCTCAGCTCTGTACCATCCGGTGTGGCGGCTACTAACCACATTAGCTATCAAGCACTTGCGATGTGACTAGTTCAAATGATACAGGCCATAAATGTAAATGCACCCAGGATTTTAAGACTTAGTGTGAAAAAAAGGTAAAATGTCTATTTTTTTTACTATTAGTTATATGTTTCAGTGATGCTTTTGGATATATAATTAAATAAAAAGATTATTAAAATTGGTGCTACCTGATTGTTTCTTCCTCTTAATTTAAAATTATATGCATTCTCTCAGGAATCACTCAGCTGAAGGTGTGACCTTCGTGGGTATGTTTGGACCAGGTGGCCTTGCTGCCTAACTTCAGCAGGCACACTGGGACTTCTAGGGCCTATAGGATTCCTAATTCATGGAGGGCTCTTGTATGGTCACAACCAGTCTGAGGTCAGGTCTTCTCATTTCAGGTAAATTACTAGAATGGTGGGATATTAAAAGAGCTAGGGGCCTAAACATGCTCTGCTGTTTTCCTTAATTAGTTTTGATGGATTAAGTTCCCTGGTTGTTTATAGCACAGAATTCAGGATGGCTCACACATTCTGTCTTGTTCTCCCTGTGATCACCTGCTCAGTCTTCAGCTCTGATTCCTGCCTAACTTTACATTGCTGCTTTTATCTCTTTAACTAAGGTTCTCTTATAAATGACCTTCTCTTAAATCCTCCATTAGCTGTGCCCCCTCTCCTCCTCCCCTCAAGCCTGTCTCCTCATTAAATGTGCCATGTCTCAGGCCTGATGGCTGTAAGCTTGTAACCAGTGGTCTGACTTCACCTCTGGAGCTGAATCCAAATGGTAACAGCTTTTGTTACTATGGAGGCTGTGCTGTATGTAACAACGATCTTGTTTGTTATTTAATAATTTTTTACTTGTATAGTATTAGACTTCACAGTTATATATACAGTACTGAGTAGATTGTCATTTAATAATGATGCATTGATTGGTGTATCAATAAATGAGGCCTATATGTTAATCTGAATAACTTTAAAGCAAACCTGACAGTAAGTGCATCCAAAAGCTCAAATCCAGGGACGCCTGGGTGGCTCAGCTGCTTAAACTGCTGCCTTGGGTTCAGGTCATAATCCCGGGGTCCTGGGATCGAGTCCCACATCAGGCTCCTTGCTTGGCAGAGAGCCTGCTTTCCCCTCTTCCTCTGCCTGTCCCTCTGCCTACTTGTACTCTCTCTCTTTCTGTCAAATAAATGGATAATATCTTTTTTTTTTAGAGATTTTTTTTTAAATTTATGTGTTTGACAGACAGAAACACAGCCAGAGAGGGAACATAAGCAGGGGGAGTGAGAGAGGGAGAAGCGGGCTTCCCACTGAGCAGGGAGCCCCATGTGGGGCTTGATCCTGGGACTCTGGGATCATGACCTGAGCCAAAGGCAGATGCCTAATGACTGAGCCACCCACGCACCCCAAATGAATAAAATCTTTAAAAAAACCCCACCCCCCAAAAAACACAAAAGCTCAAATCTGGTGTTCACTAACCTTATGATGGCAATCATTTCATACTATACATGTATGTCAAATCATCACCTTGTATACCTTAAACTTATGGAGAGTTATTTGTCAGGTATTCCTCACTAAAACTGGGGCCTAAAAAAAAAAAAAGAACAAACCAAAGCATAAATCTCAAGAGGCTGTGCAGATTTTCTAATTCCATTGCCAACACTTAAGCACTACTTATGGTCACACTTTGTAAGGTTTTCTTTTTATGACATCTGCATTTTGTTCTGCGTGTCTCGAGGAACTCGATCCTAGAGCATAAATAAAATGCACCCTGTCAGAATATCCACAGCATCGCTATGGATGGCCCAAAGGTGCAGTGGGGGCTGAGTAGCTGGGCAGCAGAGAAGGAGGGCTGGAGAATGAGCCAGATAAATCAAAATTGAATTGAACTGAGTGTCCAGATGATTAGCTGAAATGAAAGGTGGATAAAATATCGTTTAGTAATATAATAAGAGAAATGAATAAAGAATGCTTGGTCCTGACCTAAATTATTATTATTATTTAAAATATTTTATTTATTTGGGAGAAAGAGTGAGCACGTGTGCACACATGAGAAGGGAGAGGGAGAAGCAGGCTTCCTGTTGAGCAGGGAGCCCAAAGTGGAATTTGATCCCAGGACGCTGAGATCATAACCTGAGCCAAAGGCAGATGCTTAAGTGACTGAGCCGCGCTGGAGCCCCAGACCTTACTTATTAATATGAGATTTCAGTTTGTTTTGGTTTCTTTGTTTTGTCTAAAAATCTTGCTTTTTGGGGTGCCTGGGTGGCTCAGTCAGTTAAGTGTCTGCCTTCTGCTCGGGTCATGATCCCAGGGTCCTGGGATCCAGCGTCGCTTCGGGTTTCCTGCTCAGCGGAGGGCCTGTTTCTCCCTCTCCCTCTGCCTGCTACTCTGCCTGCATGTGCCTTCTGTCTCTCTATTGCTTTTGACAACCCTTGGACTCACTTAGTCTGCAAGGCAAGGTGCCTGTCCACACTCCTGTCCTCTGTGCTGGCCCCTTTGCTTCTGTTGTGACAGTCTTTTTTTTTTTTTTTTTTTTTAAGATTTTATTTATTTATTTGACAGGGAGAAGCACAGCTGGAGAGGGAACACAAGTAGGGGGAGTGAGAGAGGGAGAAGCAGGCTTCCTGCTGAGCAGGGAGCCTGATGCGTCGCCCGATCCCAGGGCTCCAGAATCTTGACCTGAGCGAAAGGCAGATGTTTAACCAACTGAACCACCCAGATGCCCCCTGCTATGACAGTCTTTCAGTGGAGCAGACAAATATCTTTTCTATCAGAGAAGGTTTCCTGTCAGGGGCCAGTGAGAATTATAAGTCTTTTAAAAAAACAAACTGGATTTCTTCATCTCTATGTGGTGATATTTTTCTCTGTAAAAATAACAGCTTTAGGTTTTCGTTTTGCAGTGTTTAGATACCTCTATTGAAAGATTTTGAAGGGAATAGGTATGAACCTTGATTGGCCACTGTTAAGAAGTCTGTGAAAGCAGAGTCAGCTGGCGAAGGAGTGATTCTTCAGGGCTCTGAGTTACCTAACTAGATAAAGTGCGTTAGAGAAAGTCACAAAGGTGTGATATGGAGCCTTTTGAGTGTTGACAATCTCTTCACCTGTTTGTTTAAGAATTGTTAAAAAGTGTTGGCTTATTAGGAGACCCATAACTCATATAAGTTGAAATTATACCTTCATATAATTTCTCAAAGGGAAAAGACTTATTTTCTTTTATAGATCTTCTTTTTTAGGTTTTATTTAAATTCAAGTTAGTTAACATATAGTGTATTGTTAGCTTCAGCTGTAGAATTCAATGATTCATCAATTACATACAAAAACACCTAGTGCTCATTCCATCAAGTGCCCTCCGTAATACCCATCACCCACTTATCCCATTCGCTCACCCACCTACCTGCCCTGCCAGGTCTCTGTGGACAGTTCGGCTGCTAACCTTATGCATCCACCCTTGTAGGTTAAGGACCTTTTTTACCTTAGCTGCTTTCAGAATTCTCTCTTTATCTTTGTGTTTTGCAAGTCTTACTGCAATATGTCATGGTAGTGTTGCCCTGTTTTTGTTGGTTTTTGAGAGGAGTTTTTTGTGCCTCTTGGACTTGAATGCCTGTTTACTTCCCCAGATTAGGGAACTTTTAAGCTATAATTTGTTCAAATAAATATTCTGCCCCTTTTTCCTGCTCTTCGTCTTCTGGGTCTCCTATGATATGGATATTATTTTGCTTTATGGAATCACTGAATTTATCCTTGTGATCTAATAGTTTTCTTTTCCTCTTTTCAGCTTCATTATTTTCCATAATTTTATCTTCTGTATTACTTATTTCCTCCTCTGCTTCTTCAGTTCTCTTTCTGATTATGCCCAGTCTGTTGTGCATCTCAGTTATAAACTCTTTTATTTCAGCCTCCCTTAGTTTTAGGTCTTTTTTTTTTTTTTTTAAAGATTTTATTTATTTGACAGAGAGAAACACAGCTAGAGAGGGAACACAAGCTAGGGGAGTGAGAGAGGGAGAAGCAGGCTTCCCGCCGAGCAGGGAGCCTGATGTGGGGCTTGATCCTGGGTCTCCAGGATCATGACCTGAGCTGAAGGCAGTCGCTTAATCAACTGAGCCACTCAGGCGCCCCAGTTTTAGGTCTTTTATCTCTGCAGCAAAGGCTTCTCTGGTGTCTTTTATGTTTTGTTTTGTTTTTTTTTTTTTTCAAGTCCAGAGAGTAGTCTTATGACTGCTGATCTAAATTCTTGTTCAGATATATTGCTTTTATGTGTTTTCAGCAAGTCCCTTCCTGATATCTTCTTGATCTTTCTTTTGGTGAGAATTGCTCCATCTTGTCATTTTGTCTAAGTTTCTATGTTTTGTGTGTTATGAAATGTTTTTATATTTCCTGAGCCTCAGAATAATGCTCTATTAAGAAGAGGTCCTACACTGCCTAGGGCCTGGCACTTTAGGAAGTGTTTCTGGTGTATGATGTGTGTACTGTGCTGTTGTGATTTGGTGCTCTTTCCCACTGGTCTCCTTGCTTATAGGTGAGGGGAGTTTGGACATCTTACTAGGTGTGTTTTGATTTGTTTGTAAAAAGGCCTGGAAAAAAGGGAAAGAAAGAAAATTAGGGGGGAAAAGAAGGGGAAAAAAATGTCTGCTTCAAAAAAAAAGAAAAGAAAAGAAAGAAAGAAAGTAAGAAAAGAAAAAGAAAAGGAACAATAACAACAAAAAACCCAATCAGAAAAACTGTAAGCCTGATTCCAAAGAAAAAGAAAGGAAAAAAAAAGAAAGAAAAACAAAAGAAAAAAAGAAGACTGAT
>PITA01003628.1:56451-71661 GCA_004023965.1 Spilogale gracilis
AAAAAAAAAAAAAAAAAAAAAAAAAAAAAAAAAAAAAAAAAAAAAAAAAAAAAAAAAAAAAAAAAAAAAAAAAAAAAAAAAAAAAAAAAAAAAAAAAAAAAAAAAAAAAAAAAAAAAAAAAAAAAAAAAAAAAAAAAAAAAAAAAAAAAAAAAAAAAAAAAAAAAAAAAAAAAAAAAAAAAGAGAGAGAGAGAGAGAGAAAAGGAAACAACAACAACAAAAATAACAAAGAAGCAAAAACTGTAAGCCTGATTCCAAAAGGGGGGAAAAAAGAAGAAAAAACAGTACAACTTGGTCCTATTTCCACCAGACAGAAGGAGATGATCTGAAGCACTGTATGATCAGTAGACTTGGTGTGGGGGAGAGGCTGCCTGTGTTGATCCTCTGAGGAAAAACCCTTTCCTCCCTCCCTGCTCAGAGTCAGTCTTGCCCAAGTAAAAAAAAAAAAGCACTTGTCAAACATGGGGGTGGGGGTGGAAGGGTTTGGGGGAGCTTGATGTTAGCAGCTCCCACCTCCACTGGGGGCCACTCTGCTGCTCTCTGATGGCCGACTGTGTTGGTAGTGGGGATAAAATGGCGACACACCACTCTCTTGTCCCAGGACAGGAGATCTCAACCCCCCTGCTGTTCAGAGAGACCACACAGAAAAGCAAGGGCCTTCAGCACTCCAGATGCTCAGCTCTCCTGCATTTTATTTTTGGCCTGGGGCTGGGATTCAAAACTCCAAATCTTAAAGGAGCCAGGACCACTCAGATCCACCCCCTCCTCCAGATTAAGAGTCTCCCTGTGCTCTGATTAGTGCCCTTTGTCCCAGTAAAACAGTCCCCTGCCTGCATGGTGTGTGAAATCTATGGTATGTCACCGTGACAAGCAATGAGCCAGTTATCTACCCTCTCCAGGCATCTTTGTCCCCTGTGGATGATAAGCTGGCTGCTGGCAACTGCAGGGTCTTTTGTCCTTGGAGAGGATATAGGCCCTCTTCCAAATGTACTCCAGGAAGGGGACAGATCTCTCCCAGTGCAACGCAGGAGATCTCCACACCCCTGTTTTTGTGCTCCCTGACAGAGCCCTCCTTCTCTCTAGGAGCTGACACAACAGCTCTGCTCTGGTGACAGTCATGCACTTCCAAAACCTCAGAGGTTGGGTTGTTCCACTCACTGCTGTCAAAAAACCTGTGCCACTCAGTTCCCCATCTCCCCAGTCTGTGGTCAGAGAGGTTTTTCTCTTGTGCGACCTGATGCCACACTCTCTCAATCCCTCTCTCCCTCTCTTCCTTTTCTCTCTCCACGGAAAGGGTTCTCTCCTTTCCAAAGCAGGGCAGTTTTTCTCTCCCCCAATTCACTTCCACACACCTTGCACCTGCCAGCTGTCTCCTTCCAACTGTAGAGATCCTTCCTTTGGTCCTCAGATCAATTTCCTGGGTCTTCCAAGTAACCTGGTCTCAATACCACTGTGTTCAATGGACAAGGCAAGCCCAGGGTCCTCCTACTTCTTTGCCATCTTAACTCCTCTTCTGTACATATTTTATTTTTAAATGAGAAATACATTTGTAATAGGTATAGCTTTGAAGATGATTTATCATATTTAGTTACATTTATCTAAAATATGAAAGGGACTTTTTCTCTAGATTGTTTGTTGTCACTGTTTTCTTCCCACAAAATTTCAGAATGTCATCATTCTCAGGGTCTTTAGAAGCTAAGATAGAAGTGCTAGGTATCCAAGTTTGAGAAGGGAAGAAAAGGTGATGCATTTGAGTAGTTGTGCCTCAGCCAACAAGTGTTCTGTGTTGCCTTCTGTCCAGATTTATTAGCTATCATCCACCATAGAGGAAAATTCCAGGGAGTTATCAGCATATGGAGAAATATCAGGCAAGATCTCAAAGGCTCTTTGCCCAAAGCCCTCACTTTGTGGACCTCATCTTATCTACCATGTGGCTTTGTTAATTATGACATATTTTACCTCTTGTATTGCCCAAGAAGATACAGAATGGACTTCTCAGGTGTGCTTGAAATAAGGGCTAAATAGAATTTAGCCTTAGGTATTATACTGTTGGACCAGATTAGGCTGCCATCTATTCAAATCCCATGAGCCTGTTTTTATAATATCTACTTTATATTAATTTGCTTCTACCTTTTAATGAAGTACCAAGAGTAAGGTTAAAAAGCTCAGTGGATAATACTTGTTCCCTAAGAGGATGACTATTCTTTTTACCTTTGTTCTTCCCATGAGATCTTCAGATCAGCCTGAGTATTCCAGGAAATATTTGATGGCCCCACATTTAAAATCAGTAAGATTTCCTTGGGATGACTGGCTGGCTTAGTCAGTAGAGCATGTGACTCCTGACCTTGGGGTCATAAGTTCAAGCCCATGTTGGGCATAGAGATTACTTAAAAAAAAATAAGCAGGGGTTTTGTTACAAAAAAATAGGAACCCGGCCTCAGAATACCTGAGAGGAAGTCCTAGAATAGTTTCCTGACATTCAGCATTAATCCCGTTCTTCTAGAAACAACCCAGGGTTTATTAAGACCACAGATTCTAGAACCTAACTATGTGTGTGTTGGCTCCTCAGTTAACAGCTGTAAGGTCTTAAGCAAGTGACTTAACCTATATGTATTAATATAGGAAAATAACAAATGTTTTCTATTATGACTCTAATTATTAGAATCAGTAGTGCTACTTAATATAATCCCTTAGCATCCTCAGTTATTTTAGAAAATTAATATATCGCAATGCTTTCTCAAAAGTTACTTAGGCAGGGGGTGGGATATCTCACAGAAGTTACTCATTATTGTTTGTTTTGATACTCTTTTACTTTTAGAATGGCTTTAATAAATGTTACACTTATTATCAAGACAGGATTCTTACAGTTGATGCTGTTTAATTGCCTTCCGTTAATGGGAAAACAAAACTGAAGGTTCTTGTTTTGGGGGATGTTCCCAGCAAGGCCTTAAGGTGATGACTGTGAAGCTACCCAAGGATATAATATACTAAAGTTGAATACAAATTTGCTTTGACAACCAAAGCACAGTCAGGTTAGAGCCCCTTTATGAGTTCCATGAAAATACAAAGACTGCTGCCTCTCCTGTCCAAAGATGCAATGTTCTATAAGGGAATTTCTTGATGCCTGCCATTTGGAGCAATTTGAAGAGCTTCTCCTTAAATTATTTACATATTTTTGTAAGGATAGGAATAATATTAATTTCAGTGTATGTGATACACTCGAAAGACAGAAAAAACACTGACAAATAGAGACTGTTTCTCATGCACAAGTTTAATTGATGGTATTTGAGGCTCAAAATTTCTAGTTATTATATCTCTCATTCCTGTGCCCAATGAACATGTTTTTAATTTGGGATTTTCTCTCACTGTGTTTGTGTAATTTTTTTTCAACTTTCTTTCTAGTTAGTGATTCTTTTTTCTCAGGCTGACCCTTATTTCCTATCACTCAGTCCAGGTAGAACCTGTACTCAATGACTGATAAGTAACCTCTACTTCAACTCTCATATCTTACCTCTGAATTAGTGAAAAGATCATTACACTTACTGCAGTGACTACTGTCTTACATCTAATTAATTCTGACATGTTTGTTCCTTGATAACCATCTCAAGTGAAAGTATCCTCCATAAGCCTGTCAGCATCCTTACTGACAGTCCCAGGGTTGAGGATCAAAGGGAAAGGTCTTGATCACCAATGTTCTTGTCTGACCATGGCAATAGCGTTGATATGAGAAGAGTCTTCATCTCTGAAATTTCAATTCACTTTTCTTCTATGACTTCTAGTGAAAAAAAAAAGAAAACTGAGGAAGTGAGAATGGGTTAGCCATTGATTTTTAGTTATTAACCAAGAGTTAATATCAGGGCCTCCCTGGCCCACATAAATACAATACCTTCCGCTCAGTCTTGAACATGTTTCCATGAGACACTCTCTTGTTACAAATAATGTTTAGAATCTGTCCTGAATAATTGGCTCCAATCCTGGAGAAAATAACTTTATAGTTCAGAAGAGATGGTCTGAATTATACATGTATATGTCCTGAATTATACACTGATCTCTCTATTAGATGATCATTCAAAACTTTGAGGAGATTATTATTATTTTATTTTAGTAACATATAATGTATTATTTGCTTTAGGGGTACAAGTCTGTGAATCATCAGTCTTACACAATTCACAGCACTCACCATAGCACATACTCTCCCCAATGTCCATAACCCAGCCACCCCATCCCTCCCACCCCCTTGCCCTCCAGCAACCCTCAGTTTGTTTCCAGAGATTAAGAGTTGAGATTATTATTGAGATAACTTTGTTGTCATTAAAAATTAAAACTTTTCCAAACTGTTTTACATAATAAGATTAGATTGGGGTTATGGTTTTTTGGAGGAAGATCACAGAGGTGAAGTGCCATTTTCATTACATCATATCTGAGTACTTCCTATCAACATGACTTATGACTGTTGATGTTGACCTTGATTTTATGAGTAAGGTAATATTTGTCAGGTTTCTGTCCTGTAACATTACTTACCTGCCCCCGATCTTCCTACTATAGTCTTTGAAGAAAGTCAGTATGTGTAGCCCACACTTAAGTAGTGGGGAGCTATACTCTACTTTTTTGAGAGTCAGGTATCTATAGAAATCATTTGGGATTCTTCTGCATGAGGATATGTCTGTTCTCTCTTATTTATTTATTCAATAGTATATTCATGTCAGTATGGACTCATAGATATTATATTGACTTTCTATATTATTGGAACATAGAAAACTCAGAATAAAACAGAAGGAAGAAGTTAAAAAAATGCCTAGTTGTTTGACTGCATATTTATTCTTATTTTAAGTTGTTGTGGACAAAAGTTCATAACCATTCCCATTTTTCCTTACTAGTCATGTTGATGTGTACATGTAATTTCCATAATCTTACAAAACTTAAAACATATAAGAAGAGGAGTTAGGTTTTATATTTTCTTTTTTTTTAAGTTTTATTTTTATCTATTTGAAAGAGAGTGCAGTGGGGAGGAGCAGAAGGAGAGGAAGAGAGAAACATGAACAGACTCTGGGCTGAGAACAGAGCCCAGAGCGGGGCTTGATCTCACAAACCCAAGATCACACTTGAGCTAAAACCACGAGTCAGATTCTCAACTGACTGTGCCACCCAGACACTGTAGGATTTTTAATTTAGAAGATAGTACATATATTTGAGGACTTTTCTCTCCTTAGGCATTTAGTGTCAGGAAATATTAAGAGTATGAGACTCAACAGAATATAGCAAAACATAATATGTATCAGAAACTTTGGTCCTAGCCTAACAATTAAGAAGTTTTATACATCACAAGGTACAGTGGTATTCCAAAGCAGGGAAAATTTGCTTCACTACTCTTGAAAAACAATCTAGTAACTGTTTTATAATTTCTCTTTAAAGCTAATTCTCTTCTTAAAAGGGAGACACATTTCTGTTTTCATATTTCCTATCACAAGGAGAGGATTAAGCTATTCTTTTTTTAAAATTTATTTATTTATTAGAGCATGAGAAGGGGACAGATTGTAAAACAACATTATAAATTCAGATACTTAACAAATATTTTAGTTTTTAACTTGCTTAGAAAACCTCAGACTGAAATCATAGACAGTGCCTCATAGGTAGGTGGGCTGTACATCCTGGCTTGTGTAAAACTGCTTGTTTTATGGTTGGAGAGCCAGGATCCCCACCTGACTGAGCATTTTCTTGAAACAAAGTGTTATCGTTATTATTTGCATTAGGGTAAGTCCGAATGGGTTAGGCTTCTATGTGGTCCTGGGATCTTCTGCCATTGCCCCTTCTCTGGGGTGTGGAATGTGTACGCAGTAAGCAGATGGCTCATCAGACACGTTTTGTCTTTATAAGAATGTTTACTGAAGAAAGGTGCCCTGAAGTGGACAAAAAAAAATCTGAAAATATCGAACTGAAATATTAATACATTTCTAAGTGAAAAAATTACTGTCTATAGCAAATAAGAATAAAAAAAGTTATGCTACACAGGAAAGCACACTGAAGATGTCAACATTTTAAAATTTATTGACTATAAAATGCTACTTTGAAAATGATTATGGACAGTTTTGTGGGGGGGGGGGAACAACAACAGCAACCAAAACCAAACAATACAAGCATTTAGAAAAGCTACAGCAGTTAGAAGTCCAATGACCTAGGATTAGACCCATATGGTTAAGAAACTGATTAAAGTATATGAATGCATATCGAGACTACTTATTTATTCTGCTTATTTTATTTTTAAATACATAATTAATATAAAGATTTTTAAACATTTGTTTTAATATACATGTGCATATTTTTAGCAAGAATTTTAATTGAGAATCATTTTTTTAATGATATTTTATTTATTTGACAGAGAGAAATACAGCCAGAGAGGGAACATAAGCAGGGGGAGTGAGAGAGGGAGAAGCAGGGAGTCCAAAGTGGGACTCGATCTTGGGTCTCCGGGATCATGACCTGAGCCGAAGGCAGTCGCTTAACCAACTGAGCCACCCAGGTGCCCCATAATTGAGAATCATTTTTAAATAAAGCCATTTGTCAGTAAGTATTTCAAAAATTATATAATTTTAATTAGTTTAATAATCTCTTCACTCTCAAAAGTCCTATTTTGATGGTAAATTGTATGGTCCCCCAAAATATTGATGTGTAACTCCAATCATTGATTCCATAATCAAAGAAGCTCCTAGGCCCTCATTTTACAGATTGGTGAAAAGTGTTCAACTCTTTCTAAATAAAAATACTGTGTTTCATATTAACCTTTTAATGCCAGTGATTATATATTTCATTGATTAGCAAACTCAATTGGGATTACTTTTAGTTGCATAGAACAAAACGAGATAGAAACTAGATAAAAGTTTATTTCAATCTCAAAATAAACAGTAGTGGATAGTGAAGCTGGACGTTTTATATATTTATTTATTTGACAGAGAGAAACACATCTAGAGAGGGAACACAAGAAGGGAGAGTGAGAGAGGGAGAAGCAGGCTCCCCACTAAGCAGGAAGCCCAATGCGGAGCTCGATCTCCAGGATCATGACCTGAGTTGAAGGCAGATGCTTAATGACTGAGCCACCCAGATGCCTCAGAGCTGGCCTCTGATACAAAGTCTGTGCTCTTATTCAGTGCTCGGTGTGTAGCAGTTACAATGCTTTCAACTGTTAAGTAAAGAAAATCCAACTACAAGTAACCGTCTTAAGCATAAGGGGTTTAATTCTCCATGTAATGATAAGTCTGGAAGTAGAGAAAGTTCCAGGGTTGGCTGATTTAGTGGCTCAACAATGTCCTTAAGGACCCAGGTCTTTGCAATCTTTTACCAATCTGTGATTGTAAGACAGATCAACAGCAGCCAGAAAAAAAGAAGAGGGTCTCATCTCTTGCATTCCATGTTCTTATCCAAGAAAACTTTTCTAAGAAATCCTCCAGCAGATTTGCCTGTAAGTCTCATCAACCAGAATTGGGTCACATGTCCATGCCTGAACCAATCACTGTCAAGGGAAATGGGATATCATGTCATAATTATGACACTAGTCATAGTTCACCTTGGAGAATTAACCTTCTTACATAGAGAATAAAGCCCCAAATAAAAGTCTGATTCGTTATCAAGGAAGAAGGGGCTTGCCTCTTGGGTGTATAATCAACAGTATTTGTAATAGTTAGCTATCTCTGTATTTGCTATCTTGATTAATTATGTTGTGGTCTCCTTCCTTCATATAATGTAATCACACTAAACCTATGGGAATTTTCCTGTTGATTGCAATTGGTAGACATGTTCTCACATCCTGCAAAATGAATCTTCAATGGTGAGAGTTGAGCTTGAGCCTCTTTTCTTTTCAAAATATCCTCAAGACTCTTAGATAAATTGGATACATATTCTAGGATCATAGTATTAATTTAAACAAGTACTATTGAACACCTAACATATGCAAAGTAACCCTCAAATTGTAGTATGATATAGAATGAATAAGTTAGGGTTTCTGTCTTCAAGGATCTTAGATTATATTAAGCATAAAGATAATCATCATTATTTATGCTTATGATAAATTTTATTGTCTAAGTAGAATATGTCTCAAGAAGCACCTAGATGTCTCAGCCACTAATTCTCTTAGGGAAAAACTTAACACCAAATACAAAAAAAAATAAATAAATAAAAATTAAAAAAATTCAGTAGCATATGTTCTTTCTTACATTTAAAATAAAATCCCAAACCAAAATTTATTGAATAAAGATGGTGTCCTAATTGGCAACCTGTCTAGAAGAAAACAAAGTTAGATCCCTTCCTTACATTGTTCATTAAAATGAATTCTAGATAGATCAAAATTTAAGAAAATAAAATATTACAAAAAATAGGCAACATGGCAGGAAATGAGACCTAGGAAAAGGATACTATATCTCATTCTATAAAGATAAAAATAAGGGGTTAGGAAGATGGCGGAAGGCCAGGTGACCACATTTTGGGGAGCTCCCTGAAGTGAGCTCAATTCCAGCAAAAAAAACCTACTACAGGACCACTGTGAGCACCCATGAAATCAGCCTGAAATGTGATATTTCGCACTTCTGGATCACCACAGGAGACAAAGACCATTGGCAAAAAGGTAGAAACAAGTGAGAGCAACCAGAGGCTTGCCCCCAGAGACAGGGGTGTGGGGGAGGAAGCCCGCAGAGCTGAACCATTGAAAGCAAATACCCCAGCACTAAAGTGCTCTGTGCTGGAGGAATAAGAGCAGATTCCAATTTGATTCGGGGAGAGGCAGAACTGGGAATGCAGCAGAGCCCGGGACAAGGAAACTGGTTTTTCGCCGCCTCCAGAGTGGGGAGCGGGGACCCCGGACCCAGGACCCGCAGGGACAGAGAGTGCCCTGTGAGGGGCGAAGTCAGTTTTTCCGCCCCTGCAGCGGGGAGACAGGAATCTGAAAGGAGATGAAGTGCCCCACAGCTCCAGGGAACTTAGAGGGGCTGGGGCGCAGAGTCTTTCCCCCCACTTCTTAAGCCAGAGAAGCAGGGCTTCACAACACAGGGGATCTCAGAGAGAGCAGCGGGCATGGATCCTATTTCTCTCCCACTTCTCTCCACCCCATGGGCTGGGCGTGGACCCCCCAGGGAAGGCAATTTTACAGACTTGTGTGAGACCGGAGGGGCCGTGGGTCCCGGGGCACAGACAAGGTCGCTGCGCGATCCAAAAGAAGTTGTGGTTTTGAGGTGCGGGAGTGAAGCGACAAGCAGGGGCGTGGGCAGAAATCAATCAAGCATCTGCGCCTGCCCAGCTGTGACAGGCTGCCAACCGGGAGGCAGGAAAGAGCCCCTCTCTGTGTAGAGGCTCTCTTTGGGAAGGAGGTCTGGGCGCAGACATCTTGCTCCGACCTGACTTCCTCAGCAGCTGAAAAAGGACGTAAAAGAACAACGCCCCACCACCAGAGAATTGTAACCTGACAACCCGGTTACCATTGAGACCAGACTCTAGCAAGGGGGCGGAGAGACGCAGCCCAGGTAGAAGAGACTGAAAACAGTGCGGCAGACCCCGCCCCCAGAGAGCAAGCCAGAAGCTCAGAAGGACAACACTCAAAATGTAAAACCCCAAATCGGGGGGAAAGACAATTTATTAAACTCCTGGTACTGACTACAAGTACCAAAAGCCCCACACCTTATTGATACAGTTTCCCACCTTATTTGCTTTTTTAAACTTTTTTCTATTTTTACTTTTAAAGCTTCCATTTTAAACTTAAAAATACATTCTTATGGTTTTTTCTTCTTTCAATTTTAACCCCCTTTTTATCACAAAGTGATACTCAATACAACACCCCATAACAATTTTTTTACTTTGAAATTTTTTCAGACACACTCCTATATTTTCTGCTCTTGTTGTTGTCTCTTGTTTCCCTGTTTGCTTTCTCTGTTTTTCCCTTTCTTCTCTCCTCTTTGCTTTATTCTCTCTTTTACATATACATGTAGTTACAAGCTTCAAGTCAACCCCACATCCCTATTCAATACTACCCCTATATACAACCAGTTCTAATCTCCCTATATCTTTAGAAAGTGGCCTCCTCCAACAATAACAACAAGACAAACTTGGGAGCATCTGAAACGCATTCCTTGCCCACAAGGAGTGTCTACCCTCACCTTCCCACTCTAGTCTGTCAGTGTTTCTGTGTAATTGTCTTTGCTTCTGTATTATATAAATACTGGTCTTGGGGGTCATTTGGGTTGGCCTTCGCTTTTTGATCTCTTCATTTACCCTTGATAGCCCTTTTTCTACCCTGTATGGTTTTGTACATATAAATCCTACCACCGGGCCCCACTCTGGCAGGGGTTTCTTTTCTTGCTTACTCTCTTCCATTTTCTTCTTTCTTTCTCCTCCCTTTTGGTGGTGAGTTCTGGTTGACCCAAAATCTTCCAGCGACCAATCCACCTAGATAGTGGCTGATATATTTAGCTATACACCCCCTCAACCACTCCTCACCACAATGACTTGGAGAAGGAACATCCAACAGAAGAAGAACCCCGAGACTGCAACCTTAGTCACAGAATTACTGGAAATGAACATAAACAATATGACAGAAATGGAATTCAGGGCAGCAATAGTCCAAGCAATGGCTAATTTAGAAAAGAACATTAGTCTCAAAGTTGAAGCCATAGTAACAGAAGTGAAAGCTGAGGTTAGAAAGACTTTAGATGAGATGCAATCTAATTTAAATATACTAACA
Organism: Spilogale gracilis; assembly: GCA_004023965.1. Classification (NCBI taxonomy): domain Eukaryota; kingdom Metazoa; phylum Chordata; class Mammalia; order Carnivora; family Mephitidae; genus Spilogale; species Spilogale gracilis. The sequence goes on from PITA01003628.1 coordinate 67,168, forward strand.
GCCGGAGTAAGTGAAGCTGAAGATCGTATCAGTGATTTAGAAGACAGATGGATTAAGAAGAAGGAGCAAGAGAAGTCTTGGAGCAAACAGCTAAAATCCCCAAAAAAGAGAGAATAAGGGAAATAGATGATGCCATGAAATGCTCCAATATCAGAATTATTGGAATCCACAAAGGAGTTGAGAGAGAGAGAAGCCTAGAAGATATTGTTGAACAAATCATGGATGAAAATTTCCCAAATCTGGGGAATGAAACAAATGTTCATGTCCTAGAAGCAGAGAGGACACCCCCCAAGATAAATGAAGCCAGAAAAACCTCCAGGCACATAATAGTAAAATTCTCAAATCATAAAACCAAAGAATATGTCTTAAGAGCAGCTAGGAGAAAGAGATCCCTTACCTATAGAGGGAGGACCATCAGAATAATGTCAGACCTTTCCACAGAAACGTGGCAAGCCATAAAGGCCTGGCAAGACATATTCAGGAAGTTACATGACAAAAATATGCAACCAAGGTTAATGTATCCAGCAAGGTTGACCTTCAAAATGGAAGGGGAAATAAAGAGCTTCCAAGACCATCAAGGTCTAAAAGATTATGCAACCACCAAGCCAGCACTACAAGAAATGCTAAGAGGGGTTCTATAGAGGAGAAACGAACCCAAGAGCGACACAAAACAGAAATTTACAGAGGTAATGTATAGAAACATGAACTCCATAGGCAACATGATGTCAATACAAACGTATCTATCAATAATCACTCTCAATGTGAACAGCCTAAATGCTCCAATAAAAAAACACAGGGTTGCAGACTGGATAAAACGACAGGACCCATCCATATGCTGTCTACAAGAGACTCATCTGGAATCTAAAGACACTTCCAGATTGAAAGTGAGGGGATGGAAGACCATCTTTTATGCCAATGGACCCCAAAAGAAAGCTGGGGTAGCGATTCTCATATCAGACAAATTGCATTTTAATCTAAAGACTGTAGTCAGAGACACAGAAGGACACTACATCATTCTTAAAGGGTCTATACATCAAGAAGATCTAACAGTTGTAAATATTTATGCCCCTAACATGGGAGCAGCCAACTACATAAGCCAACTGTTAAACAAAATAAAGAATCATGTTGATGCAAATACATTAATTGTAGGAGATCTTAACATACCACTCTCAGCGATGGACAGATCATCTAAACAGAAAATCAACAAAGAAACAAGAGCCTTGAATGACACATTGAACCAGATGGATCTCATTGATATATTCAGAACATTCCACCCTAAAACAGCAGAATACTCATTCTTCTCAAGTGCACATGGAACTTTCTCCAGAATAGACCACAATACTAGGTCACAAATCAGGGCTCAACTGATAGCAGAAGATTGAAATTATTCCCTGCATATTCTCTGACCATAATGCCGTGAAACTCAGCCACCATAAAAAGTTTAGGAAAAAATCAAACACTTGGAAGCTAAAGACGATCCTTCTCAAGAATATGTGGATCAACCAAGAAATCAAAGAAGAACTGAAACACTTCATGGAAACCAATGAGAATGAAGATACATCCATCCAAAACCTATGGGATACAGCAAAGGCAGTCCTAAGGGGGAAATTCATAGCCATCCAAGCCTCACTCAAAAAAATTGAAAAATCCCAAATACACCAACTCTCATTACACCTTAAAGAACTGGAAAATCAACAAAAAATTAAACCAACCCCCCACACAAGGTGGGAAATAATAAGGATTGAATCAGAATCCTTAGATGAATGAATCAGAAACTAGAGATACAGTAGAATGCATTAATGAAACTAGAAGCTGGTTCTTTGAAAGAATCAATAAGATCGATAAACCATTGGGCAAACTAATCCAAAAGAAAAGGGAGAAGACCCAAATTAATAAAATCATGCATGAAAGGGGAGAGATCACGACTAACACCAAGGAAATAGAAACAATCATCAAAAACTACTGTCAGCAATTATATGCCAATGTGTTTAACAACCTAGAAGAGATGGATACATTCCTAGAAACCTATAAACTACGAAGACTGAAACAGGAAGACATTGACAATTTGAATAGACCTATTTCTAGTAATGAGATTGAAGCAGTGATCAAAAACGTCCCCCAAAACAAGAGTCCAGGACCGGACGGATTCCCTGGGGAATTCTACCAAACATTCAAAGAAGAAATAACACCTATTCTCCTGAAGCTCTTTCGAAAAATAGAAACTGAAGGAAAACTTCCAGACTCTTTCTATGAAGCCAGCACCACTCTAATCCCCAAACCAGACAAAGACCCCATCAAAAAGGAGAACTTCAGACTAATATCACTGATGAATACGGATTCCAAGATTCTCAACAAGATCCTTGCTAACAGGATCCAACAATACATTAAAAAGATTATCCACCATGACCAGGTGGGTTTTATCCCAGGGATGCAAGGGTGGTTCAACACCTGCAAAACAATCAATGTGATAGAACAAATCAATAAGAGAAGAGAGAAAAACCACATAGTACTCTCAATTGATGCAGAAAAGGCATTTGACAAAATACAACATCCGTTCCTGATCAAAACTCTTCAAAGTATAGGGATAGAGGGAACATTTATCAACCTCATAAAATCTATCTATGAAAAACCCACAGCGAATATCATCCTCAATGGGGAAAAACTGACAGCCTTTCCTCTGAGATCAGGAACAAGGCAAGGATGCCCACTCTCACCACTACTGTTCAACATAGTGTTAGAAGTCCTAGCAACAGTAATCAGGCAACAGAAATAAATAAAAGGTATCCAGCTTGGCAAAGAGGAAGTCAAACTCTCTCTCTTTGCAGATGACATGATACTCTATGTGGAAGACCCAAAAGACTCTACCCCCAAACTACTAGAACTCATACAACAATTCAGTAATGTGGCAGAATACAAAATCAATGCACAGAGATAAGTTGCATTCTTATACACTAACAATGAAAAAATAGAAAGGGAAATCAGAGAATTGATTCCGTTTACTATGCACCAAAAGTTATAAGCTACTTAGGAATAAACCTAACCAAAGAAGTCAAGGACATGTACTCAAGGAACTACAGAACACTCATGAAAGAAATTGAAGAAGACACAAAAAGATGGAAGAGCATTCCATGCTCATGGATCGGAAGAATAAACATTGTCAAAATGTCTATACTGCCCAGAGCAATCTATACTTTCAATGCCATTCCAATCAAAATTCCACCAGCAGGGCCTCTGGGTGGCTCAGTGGGTTAAAAGCCTCTGCCTTCAGCTCAGGTCATTATCTCAGGGTCCTGGGATTGAGGCCTGCATCGGGCTCTCTGCTTGGCAGGGAGCCTGCTTCCTCCTCTCGCTCTGCCTGACTCTCTGCCTACTTGTGATCTCTCTCTCTGTCAAATAAATAAATAAAATCTTTAAAAAAAAATTCCACCAGCATTCTTCAAAATGCTGGAACAAACAATCCTAAAATTTATATGGAACCAAAAAAGACCCCGAATCGCTAAGGAACTGCTGAAGAAGAAAAGCAAAGCTGGGGGCATCTCATTACCTGACTTCAGGCTTTATTGCAAAGCTGTGATTACCAAGACAGCATGGTACTGGCACAAAAACAGAGAAATAGACCAATGGAACAGAGTGAAGAGCTCACATATGGACCCACAAATCTATGGGCAAATCATCTTTCACAAAGCAGGAAAAAATATCCAGCGGAAAAAAGACAGTCTCTTCAATAAATGGTGCTGGGAATATTGGACAGCTATGTATAGAAGAATGAAACTAGACCATTCTCTTACACCACACACAAAGACAAACTCGAAATGGATGAAAGACCTCAACGTGAGGCAGGAATCCATGAAAATCCTGGAAGAGAACATAGGCAGTAACCTCTTTGACATTGGCCACAGCAGCTTCTTCCAAGACAGGTCTCCCAAGGCAAAGGAGACAAAAGCGAAAATGAACTTCTGGGGCTTCATCAAAATAAAAAGCTTCTGTACAACAAAGGAAACAGTCAACAAAACAAAGAGACAACCCACAGAATGGGAGAAGATATTGGCAAATGACACTACAGACAAAGATCCAAGATTTATAAAGAACTACTCAAACTCAACACCCAAAAAGAAGATGAACACATCAAAAAATGGGCAAGAGACATGAAGAGGCATTCTCCATAGAAGATATACAAAAAGATATACTAACAGACACATGAAAAAATGTTCAGCGTCACTAGCTATCAGGGAAATTCAAATCAAAACCACACTGAGATACCACCTTACACCAGTCAGAATGGCCAAAATTAATAAGACAGGAAACAACAAGTGTTGGAGAGGCTGCGGAGAAAGGGGAACCCTCTTACACTGTTGGTGGGAATGTAAACTGGTGCAGCTGCTTTGGAAAACAGTGTGGAGATTCCTTAAAAAATTAAACATAGAACTACCCTATGACCCTGCAATTGCACTACTGGGCATTTATCCCAAAGATACAGATGTAGTGAAAAGAAAG